>JACCGJ010004689.1:0-11559 GCA_013407085.1 Atriophallophorus winterbourni
TTTAGTAGATGCAGCTACGAATTCATTCTGACTACCTACGTGCGTAACACTTGATGGTGGAAGGTATATCTTACATACCGTCAGAATAATATCGCAAGATGTCTTCTAAAGCCACCGATATGTCTCTGACTTCATTCCTCCGCACCGAATATGCATCCATTCGAAACATATTTCACATTGCGCTATCCGCAACTTATTTAGAGTATACAAGACAAGATTCCCCAGAGCGAGCAGCGGAGCACCGATTTCCTTGGATCTTCCTTGAAGTAGGTGCTGTACTATTTACTTTTGCAAATCTTCTAGTCATAACCATGTTGAAATCCGTTGATAATCAAATAAATACAATAAAAAGAATTGTAAGTAGCATGCAATGTTATTTTTGTGTGCCACTGTTATATAGGGTTCTTACAAAGAACCACGATGTTCAAATACAGAATCACAAAGTGATTTCTGGCCAAGCGCTCGAGGCGCATATAAAGTAAGTAGTATGATTCCACGGGACCTTGATTATACCAAGGTCATAACAATACCCAGTTTCAAAATATTCATTTGCATGCTTTTCCGTCATTCACACCCCACGACCGGTTTCGTCCTGTTTGCACTCATCAGGTAAGGACAGTAAGATCAGGATCCGCATGCGCTTGAAACATTTTCATTCCAAATGACCTTGAGTATTTAGCTCAGTTCAGTTGCACAGGACAGTAAGTGGCTAACGAGCCAATCGAGCGTCTAGAATTTCTTTAGTTGGAATGCTGCAGAGAAGCAACCACCACTGCCAAACGTTTTTTCTTATTGTGCGTTGGATATCCTCGACGATCACGAAGCCAAGAGATAATCCATGTTGTATTTAAGAAGCACCTCGTTATGGATTATGCTGGAAAATTAAAAAGAAATTTCTCTTCACCAGTGCGGTGAGAAGTCAGCTAAAGAAATGTTGCATATAAAAACAGAACTCTACCATTTACTATATTTACAAGCTAACACTGAAAATCCTGAACTACCTAATCTTGCATAGCATAACACATCTGTGTGATCATAATCTAAACTTTACCAACAGCACAGCAGGTTGAACTGTCGCAAATATGCATTTTCCGTTCGCACTGTGCAATTTTGGAACAGTTTACCTATTCATGTGGTACAATCTGGAACCATTGACGCTTTCAAGTAATCACTATATGTCCACATGGACAAGTATGTTTTTCACGTTTGACAATAATCTCTAATAATATTTTGATACTTTTACCATCGGACCAGATGTCCATTTTGTGGATATTGTAAAGCATAGCTTTTTACCTGCATATCATCTTTGAATAAATCTTTGAATTAATGGACTATTCAGGAAAATTCTTACCTCTCACCTTTCGGTGATGAGACAACTCCCATCTTCCATTCACAGTTACACACGCCTGTGTTACTTACGAATCAATCCTGGTAGTGGCGGGTGTTTTCTAGCACACCTCCAAAAGACTCTGGGCACTCGATTCGACTTGGTCGACTATCGCCCTGTGATACTGATACTGATACTGAAATCTTGTCCAGACCATTCTTAAAACTTGCGACAGAATTGCATGATATAAGTTCTTCTGGAAGACAGTTCCAGAAATTTACCACCCTGAGGCTGAAAAAGTTTTTTCGGGACTCCAGTCTACATGGCTCCTTTGCAAGTTTGACTGAATGCCATGGTGTACATATCGGAACTTATGTCAAAGAAGTCGTTTGTGATAACGCCAATTAACCCTTTAAAATATTAAAGGTTTCAATTAAGGTGCCTCTAAAACGGCGGCGCATAAGCGAGAAAAGATCTAGGGACTTCAGGCATGCGGCGTAAGGTTTCCTACGCTGAACCTCAATCATGCAATTTACGAGACGCTGTACGCTTTCGAGTCGAACGATGTCCTTCTTGTAAATGGGCACTACGCCTGGACACATTATTCTAAATGCGGCCTAACTAATGCCTTGTAAAGTGGCATGAATACATCAGGTCTTCTGCTGGATAACAAGGATCTCAACCGGAAAAGCACTTTGCAAGCACGTGGAGCCGCAGCGGCACATTGGTGCTCCCATCTGAAATCAGTCCTAACTAGTACTCCCGAATACGTAACGCGCTGTATGGCCTTAACACTGATAGAATTTCCCGACACCTGGACTGAAATCATACCAACCAGTACTGACAAAAGTTGGCTCTTATTAAGGTTCAGTGGGAAGTCCCGCTGGTATGACCAGTTTATGAGACGCTCAAGATCGTACATCAAGGTATCTTAATCCATTGATCCGATGTACTTCACATCATCCGCGAAAATGAAAAATAGGCACTTCAATGCAGACGACAATTCATCAATGAAAATCAGGAATAGAAGAGGACCGAGTACCGACCCTTGGGGTACCATACTGATCACGTCGGTTTGGTTTGATAGCGTAGATCCTACCCGAACTCTGAATATCCTACATGTAAGGGAGGCATTTATCCAAGCAAGTAGACTACCCTGTATGCCTAATATCTAAAAGGCAGTGATTAACGAACTCGAAAGCCTTGCTAAAGTTTTGGTAGAGGGCTTCCACAGACTTCCCTTCATCCTTCCTTTTAGTGACAGTATTGCGAAAACTAAGAAGGTTAGTCAGGTAGGATCTACATCTAAAAAATCCATGTTGAGTTACACTCAGTAGAGAATGCCGACAAAGATACGGACAGATTTCGTCAGGCAGTAGTTTTTACAATACTTTCGAGACGTATTGGTTTTATTTTTAATAAACTAAATCAAGTTCTAACAATAATGTTGATGACTCAGCCATGTTTTGCCAATTAACCGAGAAACTGAACGCTGATGTGTTGATACAGATTCGCAACGCAGTCCTTTCTGCTTCGGAAGTTTACTGCTACCATAGTTTCAAGCAGGCCGTGATTTTCCTCAAGGTCCCGTCTAAACGATTTGAGCTACAGCAAATGCTCGGTAAATTTGATGTTGCCGTCAAAAAGCCATCTACTACACTAATGAAGATGCGCCGCTAACATGTAATAATGAATACCATCGTCATCCTGAAGCGCTATGTCTTCTTTACTTCATTCAAGATAGGTCTCAAGGTCTACGTTTCCTGGTAGACAACGGTGCAGCAGTGAGTGTACTGCCAGTAGACACCCCATAAGTCAACACATACGGGCAGCAAACGGATCGGTTATAACGACCTGCGACCAACGCTCTTTCACCTTTGATTTAGGTTAATGACGTGAATTTATCTGGATTTTTACGATCGCAACTGTTCCATTTGCAATCCTGAGCGTTTGGATTTTACACTCGTTTGAACTCCTTGTCCATTCTTGGTGCTTGAAGCTAATAGATGTGAATACTCGTCAAAGCGTTCTTGGCACCTTTAGCTTAGAAGCAAGAATTTCCTTAGTTTTGAGTTTTGGAGACAGAACCAGCTATGCAAAAATGTTCGCGAAATATCCTAACTTGGTCTTATCATCATCTGACGCACAACCGGCGGTCACTTCACCTATAGAACACCACATTACCACTTGTTGTCCAACTGTTTGTAGAGGGCCGAGTCTGATCTCACGCAAGGAGATCGACAGATGCTAGTGTTAAGCATTTTATAACGGCCCTTGTACTCTCCCCTGCATATGGCCCGAATAATCCCCTGAATGATTGGCGCCCATGTTGCGATTACCGTAGGATGAATGAGGCGACGGTATTTGATAGGTATCTCATCCCGCATATTCAAGGTTTGACAGCCACGGGCGTACCATATTTAGTATGGTACATTTTGTTCGGGCGTACAACCAAATGCCATTAGCCGAAGTAGACATCCCGAAGACGTGTGATACCGAACCGTTTGGATTTTACGAGTTTGTGCGTGTACCTTTCGGTCTACATAATGCATCCATAAACGTCCAACGAATTATGGATCAGGTTTCCAGAGGCCATGATTTCGCTTGCGTCTACCTTGATGTACTAGTCGCTAGCACCCATGAGGAAGATTATATTCTTCAGCTCGATGCGCATGTCGATCGCTTGTAAAGTGTGGTTGTACAATGAACGCGGACCAATGCAGTTTTGTTAAGATCACCGTCGATTTTCTTGGATATAGACTTTCGGATTCAGGTTTCGAACCACTTAAAGAAAATACTGGAACAATCCTGAACTTCACAGAGCCCACCAGCTTCAACGATCTTCGGCTATTTCTTGGACTAGTATACTTCTGCCCTCGTTAATGTCATTAATTTTACCAGACGAATTCGAATGGGAATTAGCATCACTTAAGAAGCAAATCGCCGAGATCACATCCTTGAAGCACTATAAACCAGATACCCCACTGTTACTATTCACCGACGCATCCGTTGAGGAGGTTGGAGCACTGCTACAACAGTATGTTGACGGGTCATGTTTTCCAATGTCGTTTTTCTCGAAGCGACTTCAAGCGGCAGAGACTCTATAGATAAAATAATTCCCTAATTCACTCAACGAGCAGATCTACTCATGGATACTCCCATCGAGAGACGAGACACCTGGATTTTATCCGTCAATTCACCACTGACATACGACACATTCCAAGTGCTTAAAATTCTGTCGCAGATGTACTCTCTAGAATAGGCGTGATAGATTTACCATCTTCTATCGACCTAAGCGAAACTGCGTATCCCATCTGCGTTTAGATGGCAAGTGTTCGATACCCTCCAAAATCTTTTACATCTTGGCATTCATGCTAGCGTTAAACAAATTACGGGTGCATTTGACTTGCCGTTCGACAATGGGCTAAAGCGTGCAATGAATACCACCGCACGAAAATCCACGGGCGCAATAAGAGTTAATTAGGAAATTTTGTAGAAAGCAATGAGTGTTCGCTTCACATCCACGTAGATCTTGTCGACTCTTTTACAACGTCACATGACTGTACATACATACTTACCTGCATTGACCGTTTCACCAGTTTGACCGAGTCCATTCCACTAAACAACTGCTCTTCCGAGAAATTTGCTCACGCTTACTTCGAACGTTGAGTGACACACTTTGGTTGCCCGAGTATTGTTACAACGGACCGAAAATACCATTTCGACGGCACCTTCAGTAAATTGCAAGCTACTCTGGGTTTCCAAAAGCACCGAACTACCACCCTGCTGCAAGTGGCGTAGTTGAACAGTTACACATGTACCTCGAGGCCGCGCTAATGGCGTACGGTGGTACTGGCTGGAACGAATTACTACCAATCGTCCTTCTAGGTTTGTGGTCAACATTAATTCTGGCAAACCGATACACTCTCATGACTGATTGCAGAGAGCACTATAGAAAAACACGGTCGCTCAAACAACTGTAAATACTGACTTCAGCTGTTTATTTTCCATCACCACGATGAAGCCACGGATAACAGTTTACCAAATTCGAGAGGCAACATTAGAAGACCACGTACTCCCAAAGTTATTTGATATTGATAAATCCAGATGACCAGAAACTGTGCAAGATCCAGAACTACAACAATTTCGCCAGCGTCAGCATGTCCTCTCAATCGTGGATGAGTGTCTGATGTTTCCGGATAGAGTGGCAATCCCAAAAAACTCCGTTCGGCAGTTCTCACACAATTTCACACAAGTCACCCCAGATAAATCGTATGAAGGCGCTAGTTCGCATCTTCGTATACTAAACTTTTATAGATTCACACATCGAGAACCTGGTTCTCTCGTGTTCTAAATGTCAATCAGCATTAAAATTACCGACAAAGTGTGAACTGTATTTATGGCCCAATCCCGCTGAACCCTGGTCAAGAATTCACTTGAATTTCTCGATCCCACTGAATGGAATATCTAATCTCCTACTGGTGGACTCACACAGCAAATTGCCAGAGATAGTTCCCCTCATCAACACGACAACTGGGACAACAATTAGAAAGCTGCAAGAAACGTTCGTTTAATTTGGTTATTCAAAGACTTTATAGACCGATAATGGAAGGCAATTAGCGTCCACTGAGGTCGACTAATTTTGCCGACAACATTGAATGAAGCAGATCCGCACACCTTCATAACATCCGCTATCGAACGGACATGTGGAAAGGTTCGTGGACACTTTTAGGCGAGCAAAGCTCAATGCAGCGGGGAAAGAGTTTGAACACTAAAACCCCCCAAAAGACAAACATTGAAGATCTAATAGTAATTTGTAGTAATCTCCTTGAATCAACTTCGTCATCGCTAAAGCCACGCGAAGCAGATGACAGGAATCGATGGAATGACCTTTGCAGAAGCTTAGACATCACTGCCTCACCTGCGTCGCTGACGCGATTGTTTAGACCCCCGAACTCACCTCGTGCGAACACACCCAGGTTACTGCGTGTAGTGCTCATGTAGAAAATATGTTGCTCGCCTCATCTCTCTTAGTGGTAAGCAAATCAGCTGTGCGAATATTTCCGGACGTTCCGTGAGAAGAACGGCGAATTTGTCGTAATAAGCCGGAACTAGCAAAAGAGGCTATGAATCGCAGAGCTGTTATAGTTCTTGGTGTACCAATTTCGAACGAAGTAGAATCCAGCAAACGTCTGCAACACGATTGCAGCGGATGGAGATTTTTACAAGAGATCCTAGAGTTAAAGGACATAATAACGACTCATGTTATGCGCCTTATACCGGAAAAAAAAACTCAACAGCCTCCTCCTCTCAAAATAGCATTCCGCACAGATGAGATGAAGAATAGAATACTCGAGGCGTGGTATCAATGCCGAAAATTTGCACCTCCTGAAATTCGTATTCGGGCTGTATACGACATAAATAGCACGAACATTATTGTTCCTGAAATGACTCCGCTACCACGTCAATCAAATGCACCTGAGACAAACAACGTGGAGCAGCCGACCAATTCGGGGTTGGCGAATACACTACCATGAGTTCCGACTCACGCCGAGTCGGAAAATAGAAACGACTTCAACGCCTCAGCTGTACATTGTGAACCGGATTGAATTTTTGCATACCAACCCTCAATCTTTGCCAAACATATCACAACCTGGAACTTAAACTATTATTTCACATTGTCCATCATTGTTAACCCATAAAACGAACGCGCAGTGTCTGAGAACAAAATACAGAAGCTTGATACTGTATGTATACAGGACTCACCGGACTTAGTTGCAATTACCGAAACATGGTTTGAACCTCATTTTTCAGACAATGAAGTGGCATTGAAAGGAATGCCTATTCTCCGTCAAGACCGTACGGGACGCGGCGGTGGCGTAGCACTTTACTACAACAAACAGTTATCATGCAGAGAAATTGACGATAATGACCTACGTGTACAGGATACTCTGTGGTGCTCAGTTAAGCTGACAACTGTAGAGGACTGCATTGTTGGCGTGATTTATCGGGCTCCAAGCGCAAGCGACGCGCACAATGTTGAGCTACTCCAGAAAATTAGACTTCTGGCTGCCAGATTTCAAACGTCACTCCTAGTTATGGGAGATTTTAACCTTCCAAACTTGATCAAGAAAAACGCTCTTTCGACGAATTCGCTCGACGATGCGTTTCAAGAACTGATCTTCGATATTCCTTTTTATAACCACGTATTTGATAACACTAGATATAAAGAAGGTAACATGCCATCCGTCCTATATAAAATACTAACGAGTGAGGAATACGCCGTCGAAAATCTTGGATACGAAACTCTATTGGGTTCTAGCGACCACCTGGTCCTCTTATTCGATTATGTTTGTCAAGCCGGAAGAATGAATGATATCAACGAAACAAAACTACAACTGGATATTGGAACTCTTCACAATGCTCTTCAAACGATTTCTGACTGGAAACCAGACACCGCGGACGTGCATCGTTCTTGGGTAAACTTCATAGAAAAGCTGTGTGATGAAATAAAACTACATTTCAGATTGGTGCCAAAGACAACAAAAAACGATTTACCTTCACATTGAGAAGCCGCACAAGAAAGTGGATTGAGATACGCAACGATGTATGGAGAAACTATGTCCAGAATCCGATTCCATATAATTGGGAATCATATCGTCTGTTGAGGAACAAGGTCACCTCTCTTATTACCGAGGACAAGCAGTCTCACCAGGCAATACTACCGACCATAATGGAGCGGAACCCCACAGTCCTGTTGTTGTTGGCCTCCTTCGGTCGATGTCGACCATGGATGTACATCACAAACGCGTGAATGTTCAAGTTTTGCAGCTTTTTGAGTGACTAAACAATCCGATTCGGAAGGAACAATCTCTCCCGCAGCGCTGGCAACGATAGTCAGAACTCGGTTGTATTGCGTCAGTTGCACGTCGGCGGCGTGATCTGCGTTCAGTCGCCAAGAGCTGTATCTGCTTCTCCCCAGCATGCAGACGACGCTTTACACAGTGCCTCCAATGTGAACGGTGAAGAGCAAGTTCTTCCCAACTCGCCGGGTCAATGCCAAGAGCTTTCATATCTCTTTTGCAAACGTCTTTGTACCGCAAGTGTGGTCTGCCCAATGGTCGACTTCCTAGTTGCAACTCACCATCCAGTAGATCTTTCGGAATACGACCATTTTCCATTCTATAGACATGACCAAGGCAGCGCAGACGGCGCTGTCGCAATAGAGTGACCATGCTCTGTAGACCAGCTTTTGAAAGCACTTCAGCATTAGTAACTCTGTCCATCCACGATATGTTCAAGATAAGACGGATGCTTCGTAGATGGAAAGCATTCAGTTTCCGTTCGTGTCTTGCGTGGGTGATCCAGGTTTTACAGCTGTACAGTAAAGCATTTAGTACGCACGCGCTGTACACCATCATGTTCGTCTTTACAGTCAGCTTGCGGTTACCCCAAACACGAGAGTTCAAACGGGACAGAATGACAGCTGCTCTGCCAATCCGCTATCAATCTCCGTGTCTAGCGAGAGGTTATCCGCAATGGTTGAACCAAGGTATGTGAACTGATGTACTGATTCAAGCTGACAGTTTCCAACAGTTATGATGGGAGGCGATACAGTCCCTTGGCTAAGGACTTTGGTCTTGCTCATGCTGATTGTTAGACCAAAGTCTTTGCATGCCGACGAAAAACAGTCCATTAGAGACTGAAGGTGCTCTTGGGAGTGAGCAATAAAGGCTGCATCGTCGGCAAACAGCAGGTCACGGATTAGCACATTTCGTGCCTTGGTTTGTGCTCTCAACCGGTTTAGGTTGAAACGCTTGCCATCATTTCGCGTGCGTAAGTAAATACCTTCTGTTCTCGTCCTGAAAGCGTACTTCAGAAGCAAGCAAAGAAAATGCCGAACAGCGTGGGAGCAAGAACACACCCTTGTTTGACGCCTCGGCGAATTTCAAAGGCTTCTGAGCTGAAACCGTTAAAATGGACTGAGCCCTTCATGCCTGAGTGGAACGAAATAACGAGTTTTAGCAGTCTTGGGGGCAGCCTATCAAATCAAGCATTTTGAAAAGACCCTCCCTGCTGACGTAGTCGAATGCCTTCGTTAAATCAATAAAAACAGCGTATAATGGCATACGCTGTTCCCGACACTTTTCTTGAAGTTGTCTCAGGGAGAAGATCATGTCAACGGTTGATCTTCCCTTGCGAAAGCCACATTAAGATTCGGAGTAAATTCTATCAGCTAAAACTTGCAGCCGGATCTGTAAGACTTTAGCAAACAATTTGCCTACAACATTCAGAAGGGAGATTCCTCTGTAATTGTTGCAGTCGCCTCTATCTCCTTTATTCTTGAATAGCGTGATGATCTTTGTGTCTCGCATCTCTTGTGGGACACACTCCTCCTGCCAGCACTGAAGAAGCAAATGGTGAAGCGGTTGTAATAATGCTGCTCTACCGCATTTGATGAGCTCAGGTGGAATTCCGTCGTCACCAGGGGCCTTCCCATTCGCTAAGCGGTCGATTGCTCTATTGAGCTCATCAAGAGTAGGGGGAGTATCTAGATATTCAATAGTCGGCAACCGCTCGACATTTTCAAATACATGTGGTAAAACCGTACTGTCCCTAGAGTAGAGAGAGGAGAAGTGTTCTACCCATCTTTCCATCTGCTGAGTTTTGTCCACAATCGGGTCACCAGATACAGACTCAATGGGAGCCGTTTTGAGTTTGTTTGGACCAATGGCTCTCTTGATTCCATCATACATGCCTCGAAAATTTCCAGTATCCGCAGCTTTTTGGATACTGAGGCTAATTTGGAGCGGAACCCCAAAGTCCTGTACCAGATTGTTAATACCACATCAAAAATAAAGCCAGGAATCTCAGCAGTACGCACACCTCATGGTCTAACTACGACTGCATCCTAGGCTGCCGGAGTTCTTGCAGGTTATTACTGTAAAGTTTTTAGTCCCAAGGAATCAGTGCATCTTATGCCGCATTCGATCGGCTTTTCCGATGAAACACTAAACAAAATCTCAATAAACAATGAGTGTGACATGCTCAGACTTCTTCGTTTGAATACCACAAAGTCACCAGGAGCGGATGGAATCACTCATGTTATCCTCAAACAATGTGCATTCTCATTGTGTGGTCCACTCAGCACGTTATTCCAAATTTCGCTCGAAAATAGTATCGTTCCCTCAGAATGGAAATCTGGTATCATCACTCCAATCTACAAGGGCGGGAATCGATCAGACGCTGCGAACTATCGACTAGTTATGTTGTTGCCAGTAATTTCTAAAGATTTAGAGAGTTTAGTAGCGGAAAATATCACCAATCGCCTCGAAACCAATAGACTGCTTGCGACTGAACAGCACGGTTTCAGGAAATATCACTCACGTCTATCTAATCTCTTGCTCACCATAAACGACTGGACTGAATGTGTGGACAATGCTTACTCCATCCACGCATGCTTTTTAGACATGTAAAAGGTTTTCGACCGCGTCAATCATAGTGTTTTAATCCAGAAACTTGAATTGCACGGGATAACAGGAAAACTTCTTTCTTGACTAGAAAAATATTTATGCAACAGGAGTGCCCAAGTCAGAGTTGACGGCGCCTCATCAAAATCATTTAAAATTACGAGCGGAATACCCCAGGGTTCGGTCCTTGGACCGATTCTGTTTTTGATCTGCGCAAACGACATTCCCGAGCGTGTTAAATGCAAGGTTATGTTATTTGCAGACGATATCAAGCTTTGGAGAAGCATACGTACAAATGACGACTGTGTAATTTTGCAGAAGGATCTAAACACATTGCACGATTAGTCTCTGAGAAACAAACTACCCTTCAACTTCCAAACCATCACAACTTTGAATCACTTTGAATCACTTTGAACTTCGTTGTGTATTCGATCTTAATTCTGGGTTGATTTGTTTCTGAACAGACTTATCTCACTTATGATGTATATTTATGATAGACATAGACCGAAACAGGATAGCATAAAGCCTTATCTCAATAACGGCATGATTCGATCAACATTACGGTGCAAAACCCCAGAAATTTATGGTCGGACAAAACGTCCTCGCTAAGAATTACCTTGGTGATAAGATCAGATGAACCCCAGGAATCGTTAGCAAGATCATGGGTCACGCTAGTTACGAGATAATGGTTGGATGAGACAAATGGGTACGACATACAAACCAACTGAGGGCGTTAGATGCAAAATAAAATTCTCTAAGTAT
>JACCGJ010004690.1:0-11571 GCA_013407085.1 Atriophallophorus winterbourni
TACGCTGACATTTATTTTATATATATTTTATACTACTCTATATTATATTAAATCTCTCTGTATACGTCTTTTTGCTAGGTTTTAGGGACTCAATCTGAACTTTTATTTTAGATTTTACAGGGACAAATCCTGTAACCAAAGGGCTGAAAGGTATTAGCGCGGTTTAACGGGAACTTTGTCTCAAATATTTGTCAACAGAATATTTGAATAGAGCGGAGCGATTCGTATACGGAAACATCAACCAAATTTGTAGGGCAGAGGTTGTTCTTAGAAGGTGAATAGTTCAATTCTAGCTTATCCGATTGACACGGGTCAACAAGTGAATCCTGAAGAGGCATTCTCAACTGTTTACACGTTTTCTTGCAAGTTATCACGAAGAGTTGGCTCCAACAGCTTGCAAACAGCCGAGCGGATGCAATCAAAGTCTATAGTTTAAACTTATGCATTCAAAAACGACTTGTTCGTGATCTTTCATTGCCTTGGCCATCACCCATATCTACCGAACAATTTTAAGTAACAATACATGACATCAATTCTTTTCTTATAGTTGATGTTGATTAGATTCATTTCTATTTTCTTACTCTTGTATTGTAGAGCTAGATGAGAAATGAGGAAAAGGATTGCTTTCTCTTTATTTAACTTTTTCTTTAGTAGACAAGTATCCAGGAGTTTAGCATTCGTAAAAAACATACAGTATCCCCTTCAATAAAAACTTGGTATTTTTGTTATGGGTATGCAAAAAAGGACATCTTGCACACGGCTTTGAGAAATAAGTTAATATAGTACACCATTAATTCGTGGATGTAAGAGAACTTTTAATATCGACCAACCGTTGATTTGAAACATTATAACATTTTCACTGATCTGTGTCGATTTGTTTTTGTCCCCTGCCAATTTGCAAACCCAAGTAACTATCTGATTACACGGAGTACATGCAATTTTTCAGAATGTATCTATTCCTTCCTCCTACTCAAAAGATTCGGAAAATGTTATAGTAACTGCATCAGCTTTGCGAGAGACTGAATTGTGCTTCAATATTTCGCTTAAAATTAAATTCAATGATGTATTTATAATAATAGAGTTGACTTGTTAATTTACATTAATTTTCCCGTAATTATTTAGGCATGAAATCAAGATGTGTTGCGTACTTCATCGGTGTGCTGTTAATCTAAATTTTTGTCAAAAAAAGTCGTGAATGATCATGCGAAATATGCTACAGAATTAACACTTAGTTTGATGCCAACATGTAAGCAACCTGTTACGAAACCTCGAAGTAAGCCAGTTATTGAACACTCATCAAGCTACAACTATTCTCTAAGTTGGAAATGTTTTCAAGTACTCAAGAAAAGATATTCACCAGCCTCCTTTTGTTATCTCATTAACGATTATATGTATATAGCGCAACTAAATACTAAAACGACAACTTAACTTTATGGATTTAGAGGATACGATTAATCCTTTAAACTTTCATTCATACATGTCTCAAGCACATCAAAATTCTCCCATGTAATCAGAGTAATTTAATTTTTTTTTTAGGAACGAAATAGCATTTAGTCTAACAATAACTAGTGATAATATGTTCTAGGTAGAAGACTTAACAAATTAACCTCTTTATACAGATTAAGGAAAGAAATGACTGGATAAGAACTCGCAATTCAAGGAAAACAAGCACCGACAAATGTGGGTTAACATCAACGTATAATCATATTTACATCAATAGTTTACTCATATCCATTTTAATCCAGCTGGATAGTAGGCTGCAATGCTATAAATGAAATTAAATTGCTAAACTTGATATAGTGAAGATTAAGCAGTATGCGGATCAAAAATGAGACATTTAGTCATCAATTATTTTCATAATATTAAAACTGAGATGAAACACGCGATGTAGCATGCCTAATTTAACAGGAATTTAGTAACGGTCAAATATTTGGCCTGCATTTCCTACGAAACTTTAGGTTTTAGTATGATTCCAATTGTAATTTAAACAATTATTCCGAATTATTGTCAAACCGGTCGGGCGGGTTTTTTGAATGCTTACTCATCACCGCCAACCATGAATGTATGTTGGATCCCACTCACGGCGATTGACTCATTCCTGCTGACAAAACCTTGAGCACACAATGCTCTGGTGTCTAGACAATAGACGTAAATCGTGACAAGTCAACTTTACCAAGAGAAAAATGTCATGCCTATTAGTGACACGTGTTGCGCCGCGCTCGTTTTTCATGTCTTCTGTCAATGTAGCACACGAGATTTTAATCCCATGTTTTCTTGTAAGATGGACGGAGGGAAGGAATACTAAGCAAGCATCATGAATCGGAAACAATAGTCCTGCGCAAACTCCGCTATGCATTCGGTTGACTTTTTATATATCTATTCAATCGTTGTCCTTGCTTATGTGTAATAAATAGTATTTCATTTCGTGCAGTCAGAGTTCGCAAACTTCTCGTCACACGTGCTAACCAGGAAAAAGCATAGGCTTAAATGCTAGCTCGAATTAGATGAAGTCAATTTGAACATGAAAGCAAAAACATTGTTCAGTTTATTTTTAATGGGATTTTAAATTCGTGAATTAGGATTGCATTGATCAGAATTTAAAATTTTACCATTTGTACAGTGATGGAGTATTGCTAAAGAAAATATTACGAAGATCTAATGCACACGAATGAGAATATGAGAATTCATGCATGCAAAATGATATTTTCTGAGCTTTGGGTCTTTAGAATGGTATGCGCATTGTAATAAACAAAAATATGGTTGTTAAAGACTCACAAATTGCCAGCTAAATTACAATGTGTGTTTATTAAGCGGAGTAGTCGAAGCTTACATTTTATCGAGATAGGCGTCCTAGCGGAGGAATTGGACAGAATAACAATAGTGTGCAATTCAAATAACCAAGAAGTTAAACGATTCAGTGTAGTACCGTCTAAATCGAGTTCGATCAACTCCATATTTCTCCGTATTTCTTTGTGTGTCAATAAAAACAGTTAGAATTATTGTGTTAGAATTTTCATATAAAACCCAAGTATTCGATAGACATTTTTCTGTACATCATTTACTACTAGTTCTTATTAATCGAATCTACATACCGTCGTATCAGGTTAATCCGAAAAAAACTAATAAGATAAATAAGCAAATATTATATCAGACAGATTTTAGGGATGAATGAAACATCACTTTTTATGAATAACTACATCTGAAACGGAAGTAGTAAAACTATAATAATATTAGACTAGGTTTGCGCTTGTATACGACTGTTGTGTGAGGTTGGTTCAAATACTGTGGGTTTCATTCCCCTTGTGTGTTTACGAATCATTGAACAGGATAGTCGTACCAGTCTTATCCAACAGTGGCATATAAGCGCTACTTGTTTACCATTCCTCCACTGCTTCAAGCGCATGAGGATCCTGATCTTACTGTCCCTACCTGATGAGTGCGAACAGCACGAAACCGGTCGTGGGGTGTGTGTGAAAGAAATGCATGCAAATGAGGATTTTAGTTCATGGTTATGGTTTTAACCCCATAATACATGTGGTTGGACACGTGATTGAACAGGTTGGTCGTGCCAACCTTAGTCAACAGTGGCATACAAGCGCACACATTGTTCACCATTGCACCACTGTTTCATGTACTCACTATTGCATAAATGGCAAATTCACATATGATTATTATACCAATCGAACTGTCATTCAACCTGTTTCTTACGAAGAAGAGTGGGTGTGATTAATCAATCCGACGTATGAAACACAATGACCCGTCATCTGGATGTCAACAAAGCTGGAAGCAACTCCGAGCTCCTTAGAAGTGCTATCGGTTGAGTTTTTTGCTAATATCAATGGCAAGTTAAGTTCAACCTTCATTCTTCCCCGCATCGGATGTTTTAAACGCATGAGACCCCTGGTTGAAAAAGATATTCATCTATTTTGAAATTTCACACTGCTGGCCAGCAAAACGTATATTTGGACCAGTTAAACACGCAATAGGTGTGGATGAATTTTCCATTAAGCACATTAAACAAGACAACTGACAAAACTGAATTTATTCAGACACTACTCTCAAAAACGAATCATTCATGCAAGCAATAATTGTGCTGCGGTAACTTCATCAATCGGACTAATCAATATGGTGAGATGCATTAAGTTACACTTGAGGAAAGCTTAATGATTCTGGTAAATTACGTGTGATCCGTGTAAAATTAATGTGAGTTTCTTGCCGTTCAATGGAGTAGTTATTGATCGAAAACTTCGTCACCATTTCCCAGATACACCAAGTTTTTCTGATTATCATGAGCAGGGATGACATTTTCAACCACAGAGCACAGCTGGTGTTTAATGAGTGAGAAATTTGCTCATATTGTCTGGCGGATGGCAAAACTATGATATTCCGGATAATTATGGGTAAAATGGAACAAACAGATAATTAGAAAGATTAATTATCGACAAACTATGACAGTATTCACTAAGCGGTGATATCAGGTTAAAGAGAGAAGTTATGAAACCTCATTGATGGGAACGAAAAAGTTTTTAAACTCGTCCAGCTATCACACATTTTGTTTGATTGATGATATTTTCATCTACAATGATTTATTTCATTCTTTTTCGCGTGGCAGACTTTGATTCATAGATTCATATATGATATTTGGGTGAAAAAAGCAATGCGTTACACGACCACAAAATATGTTAATTATTAGTTTATTGGATAATTGAGCTGATTCAAGAAAAATGATCTATTGTTTAGGACTTTTCTAGATCTATAGATCAAACGTTGTGAAATGTTGATTCTAGAATTTGTTTTTTGCAACGAGTTGAATGGCAATAACAAATGGCATATCCAATAAACCGCAGTATCACCATACTGCGGTGCAGTGACAAAACGCTCATCGGGAGCATTCTGATATTTTCAGGTAGTGCTTGTTTCGTACCGAAAATCTTCACATGATGCTCTATGATTCTTAGTTAAAACTATGCATAGCTATGTAATATGCCCAGATTTTGTTATAATCTAGAATAAAGAGAATTTAACCACAAGTATGAGATAATGAAGTTTCACTTTCAATATTAGTGTAACAAAAAATTGCGGAAAATAGATTATTCTTCGAAGTAGTAATCGATCTTAACGTAATAACCAATGTCTGTATATAGGTGGTTCTAATTTTGTCACAAACGGAAGTGATAATAGGAACGAGCCCTTACTATACATAAAATGCCTCCACGTGGTATGCGTCTCAAATAGCATTAGACAACCAAATCCATCTCTTAACTCCCACAAGCCAAATGGAAATGCTCTTACTGACCGGAGAAGGGGCAAAGTTGGATGACCGTCGTCTTGAAACCAGTTTGCTTCGGGTAGATGGAGCTCGTCAGCTAGTGTCAGTCCTTCTAGGAACAAAATCTGATTTCTTGCAGTTTAATCGATCTCGAAAAAGGCTTCCGGAGAAAACCTTGTGGAAAAATGGCGGTTAACTTGGGCACAGCGCTTTCTATCTGTCAACTTCATGCCGCCTTTTAAGTTGCGCTTGTGTCACCAAATGCTAAAAAGGTGTATTCGATCAAGAGCCAAACGGTGCTGAAGACATAATTTCATACTTTCCACGAAAAAATTCATGAAAGTATCTCAAAATAATGCGAAGCTCTCTAGTACGGCATTCCAGGGACGCGACGCGCCCTGAGCACTCCCTGCAGCTTAGGTAAAAAGTAATCAATCTGAAGCCTTAAGCATTAGCAAGGATATTTTGTAAAATACTGGAATGTGAGGACACTGCTGGATGTGAGCAGTCAAGCCATCACGACTACAAGGTTGATGCTGCTTTTCTATGAGTTCCAAATTCATTTGCATGAATCCAAACCTATTCATGTCCCTGGAGATGATTGCGCATTCTAACTTCTTACTGATAGGCACGTCCAAGTTTGCGTCGACAGCACCTTATCTAGAAAAATAGATGTCGCGAGTGGAGTTCCACAAGGATCGGTGCTTGGCCCTCTTCTATTCTTGGTGTATATGAATGATATAATAGAGGATATTGGATGCAACTTGATAACATTGGCCGATGATATTAAAATATGTCAACGTGTAGGGTCTGTTAATGACTGTTTGGCATTACAACGGGATCTGTGTAACTTATTTCGTTGGTCCCAGTCAAATGAGTTATCATTTAATCCTGCGAAATGTAAAATGCTGCGGACGGGTAATCTCTGCACCACACGTATCAGCTTGTCACACAAGATCTCGTCTTGACCACCGCAGAAAAAGATCTCGGCATCGAGGTGTCGTTTAACCTTAAGCCTGGACATCATAGCTAGTTAGTGTACAATAGAGCTTGCCGTATCTTGAGACTTCTGAAAAGAATATTCAGGATTTTACGCCCGAAGCACTTCCCCGGTTAATTATTATGTACATACGACCTGTTATGGAATATTCCATCCAAGCCAGGGCACCATGGCTGACGAATGATATCCAACTACTCGACTGGATTTATTATCGTGCGATAATGTTGATCTCCCGGTACAGAAATTTGCCTTTCAAAGAGCGAATGTTAAAACTGAATCTACACGATTTTACCCAACGACGGATGCGTAGTGACCTCATGTTGACATTCAAAATCCTGCATACTGAAAACCATCCGCTTAAACACTTGCTAAAGCCCAATGGCCTTACTCGAACGCAAACACGTTTGAAGGCTTTAACCATTCCGCATTCTCGATTGGATATTCGTCGTCATTTTTCTCGGTAAGCATTTGTTTCACTTGAAGCATTTTGCCTGAAGCAATCACACGCTCGAAATCGGTTGAGGTTTTCGCTTCCAAACTAGATGAGTTTATGACAAACCATGCGGTATGTGACTGTCCTTATTGATTTTTGAGAGATTTAATATTTCTATTCCATATAACTTGTCATCCTATGGTTATTGTTAAGCTTACTGCCTTTTTTACCATAAAACTTTTTGAGTTCTTAGTTCTGAGTTCGTAGTGAGTTGAAAGTTGTTATGGACAGCACAGATTAGCGACAGCTCTGAGTGATAATTCAAACCAAGCACTCATGTCATGGAGGCCAATTCCACAATAATTGAATTTGCCGTGCTAAGGGGACATATTTATATTATCATTATTGTTCCGGTGTATGCCCCAGTGTTATCTACCGACCAAAATGCAAAAACCATTTTTATTACCAGTTATAATATGTCATCAACAGAGTAACTGGGAACATGTTAATTGTGCCAGGCGATTTAATTCAAGTAGTGGATCAGCAGATGCTGCAACAAAATCTATTTCCCGCAGATTTGGTCTAGACGAGAACTGCCAGAACGCCGATGGAATTATTAATTTTACGGATCCACTTACTTATGCATTTGTAACACCAAATTCTAGAAATGTAGTAAATATTTGGTACTAAGTACTAAAATGATGACACAACAACGAATTAGATCAACTTAATCATAATTCCTGCCCGTATGATGTCCTCTGCGCTGGACTGTAGGAACTATAGGGGATCGAAACATGGAATGCAACAGGCAGTGATTACACTATCTTAGTAACGCAAAGCTTAGTTTTCTCCTGCTAAACCACCTAAATCCCCTGGAAATTGTATAAACTTGACTGCCTTAAGAAAACCGCACAAAAGTAACAATCTCATACATTATATTGTCGGGCTGTTGGATGGGAATGATGCCCCAGTTGAACAGAAGTGTTCTAGGATGAAGGACGCTACTCAGACTGCAGCATTATCAAACCTAGGTACTGATTCTTGCCATTAGCGAGACTGGATGTCTCCTAACGCTACAAGGCTCTCTGCCGAAGCAAGAGAGTGTGGAATGCATGATGATTTTGATTACTGCCAGTAAGGAGAACTGCTAAATCATCCGCCTATAAAGATCGTCATCTATACCGGGCTCAAACCACGAGCATGAGTGACTTCGGTAAACGTTTTCGTCTGTTTTTTACCGCACCTGGATGCTCTAGCATTTCCACGAACCTCAAAAATTCGTCAGGACAGCTGATCTTCCACTAAAGGATATGATGACCAGGTAGATTTAGTATTTCACGGACCAGCCTGTTAGCTACCAAAACAGTGATGTTTGCCTCAGTACGAAACTGCGCTCACCCACTAAACTACGATGCCTTATCAGAGTACGAGATTTCAAGTTTTATACGACGAATGAACAAAAGTAGATCGCCAGGCGAGGATGGGATTTCCGTTAAACATATCAATGCCAGTTCTGTCGCATTTTAATCTCCACTACACAAATTGTTTTGTTTTATCTGGAAGAAAAATTTTTATTCAAATAAGTAAGATATAAATAATTTTATTCTTGGATATCCAAGGCATGCTAAGCATGATCAATAATTGCTAAAATGTTTGTACAATTGAATGTTAGTACGAATAATCGAGAATACATTTTCAAGGTCACTTCTGAGCCGAAACTTTGTTCAATAAAACTATATGTGAACAGTATTTACTTAAAGCATCCAGAGAATCAGTAAGTAAACAGTTAATAAACCAGAACAATAGTGGCGTTTCGAAAAAATCTATGAATGTTCTAGAGAGTACTGGAGTTCAACAGACAATGCTGATCCAAGATGCTTGATGGTTTTGTGTGGTGGGATTGTAGTGGATAAGTGAAAATATATAACCTAAAATTGTTACAGTAAAAATGGACGAAGAAACGAATTTACGCCGAGTGAAAATATAATGTTCAATGCAATTATCCTCACACAAAAATATTTCCAACTCCGAACTCTGGTGGGCTACGCTGATCGGCAATGATGATTAGCGAAGCTAAAAATGTGGCGACACCTCACTTTTGCCATTAACCGTTGTGATTCACAAACATGCAACAACACAGCACCAGCGAATACAGCAGAACAATAGCTCGCATGGAAAAAGTATATTGTGTAATATATATTGAATAAAACAAGCACCGATAGAAATAGTGATACATTTGAAAAGAAAGTAGGATTACAAATTGCTATAGGATTTTCGACAATTATCCCTCTGATTGTTCGAAATAGATCAGTTTATTGAGATTATGAACAGCTTTTTGATTCCATCAGTTTGTGGTCTTTTTTGTGTCAGTTTAATTTTGGTTGAGGTAAAGACGTTATGATGGAAAGTAAATATTCGAAAGCTTGTGAGTGTTCTAACAAACATAGTGAAACTTTATTTACTATAAGTAACCGAGTATCACAGTGTTATACAGATCATTAGGTAGAACATTTAGGTTTGGAAGTTCACATTTTTATTTTAATGTTATAAATGAAGCCAGATAAGATTTTAAGTCGTGTAAAATGAAGCTAAGTCGTATATATTTCAGAAGAAAATTCCACAGTTCAGCATATTTAGTCAAGTAGAAATTGGTTCCTACCTTAGTAAGAAAACTAAGTAGTTTAATAATTTTTCACTGTTTCTCAAGCTATACTTAAAGTCATGCTGCATATAAATTTCCGAACTTATTTCCGTATTATCCGATGACAGTATTATAAATAATATGATGAAAATCGTGCTCTTGTCTAAGAAATTTAGTTGTATAGATATTTCTCTGTATGTTTGTTTGGTGGTATTACCGATAATGGATTTCGAGAATGAACGTTGCATCTTTTCAATAAACGATGCTATGTGATTTATTATATATATATTATGTTACAATAGTCTAAAAGAGGAATGTTGAATAATATATAGATTTCCATTTTGCAATGACGTTGAATTATAGATCTTTGAATAATGTGTACCTCGCTTGGCTTTAGTGATCAGATGGCGCATATGATCATCAAAAGTGAGTGATGCGTATTATCGAAATCCTAAATCACGCGTACTGTCCATCATTTGAATGGCATTATTGATAAAAAAAGAGTAGAATTATTTTGTATTGTACATCTTATGAGAATGAAATTTAATTTTGCTTTTGAGAAAGTGAGACCAATTTGTCACATTTTAAAAACTTCAGCTGAATCATTGTTTGGACTATCTATGAAAGTTTATACTTGGGCAGTTCAACTATGTCGCGACTGGTTTGTGAAAAAAGGCATTAATGAACTATTAAGGGAGGCAACTTTCAACGTAACTGTGGGTGTCTATACTCAACTACGCGGATTATATTAATGTTCATAGGTGAAAATTCGAAATGCTGCAGGAACGTTTAGACCGGATTGCTAGCTCTGCCGCAAAGTCAGCCTCGCGATAAATGAAACAAAATCGAAGCATTTTTGTAACGGGTGTATTTTCCACCAGGCTCTTACAAATTAATCACGTAAAGCTCTCCGATCGAGTATGTTCCAATTTTCGAATATATTGATTTCAGTCTGTTTCTCAATGGTCAGGCGAAAGATGAAGTTAAGTTAGGGTTGATCGCGCGCGATGTGATTTTACAGCTGAAATACATCCTTTGTCACAGGCCAGTGATAGGCTCGAAGACTGAAAAACGTTTTTATCAAACAGCTGTCTGCCCTTATGGATGTGAAACGAGCTCACATGATGTTCAATCATTGGTTCCTTATGATAATTTTTCTTATCTAATGAACTGACAGGGTATCTAACTCTGCCCACCCAGGGCGATGTGATTTAATACCTCCGCTCTCCATTCATAACCAACTGTGAAGAATGCACTGATTTGGTCACGTCATTCGAACGACAGACGTATCGCTCAGGAAAATTGTACTCGACTGTTGTAACGATCGTTCGTGGCTTAAGTGACGAGTGGCTGAATTAAAATCTCGATGTGAAATGTGAAAGAGGACTTAGATGTTCTTGGAAGGAGTACTATCTGAGGCGCGCGACGGTTTAAATCTGACGATCATCAACCATCTTGCTTTTGATCAGCTAGCGGAGGCTGGCTCTATTCGAGACAACAATGAAACTCTTTAACCTTCCTGTGGAGCCAGTCGAGTAAAATGTGAAGTGAATGAGTATATGTAATTTTGTGCAGCTCCCTGGTGAAACGTCAAAATAAGTAGAAGGTTTTTGATAGCAATCAAAAAGACGCTTTCCATTTCGAATCATACTCGCTTGAAACTGGATTGCAGAACGATCAGAGTATTATATGAATTGTATCGAATTTTTGCACTGTTTAGAAATCGTTTTGTCTATGAGCGCATAACTCCATATGTTGTATGTAATGCCGCGGTTAAAAGCATAGTACTGGGAACACAGGAACTTCTCATGACCGATCGCTTTATTCGTTCATAGATTTATTCATTCATAGATTATATGCAGGTAAAAAGCTATGCTTTGGCAAGAATCTTGGCAAGAATGTTCCTTGGACATATCGATTGGGAACTGAAAACCTAGCATGGAGCTCGTTGGAGAAAGATCTTGGAGTGTGGATTAGCGGGAACCTGAAGAGCACAGCGCACTGTCAGAACATATATCGACGAGCAAACAGATTGTTAGGTATCTTTTGAAGAATATTTGGAAGATTCTCTCTGGTAACGTTACCAAGGATAATGAATGTCTACCTTCGCCCTACGATGGAGTATGCGGTAGAGGTCTGGGCTCCTTGGCTGCGAAAAGACATTGCTCTCTTCGATAAACTCTATCATAGAGCAACAAAGTTAGTGATGAGTTTTCGCAATGTTCCGT
>JACCGJ010004693.1:0-50256 GCA_013407085.1 Atriophallophorus winterbourni
TCTATGCACCCTCGACCGGCACGAAACACACTTTGCTTCTCGCGGATTTGCTCTTTCCATTTGGTACTCAATCGGTGAAACAGGATGGAGGCCAGTATTTTAGGAGCTACTGAAATAAGACTGATATCCCGATGATTTTCACAGGAATCGCGCCGTCCCTTTTTAAAAATCGGAGCAATTATTTATTCTCTCCTAGGGATCAGCCCATATTTTGGCGGACAGCGCTTGAAGTTTACAAACTAGAGCGAAACTGAAATCTTTGAACAATCCCAGTAACAGAGCATCAACATCTGATGCCCGATGGCGCTTAAGTCTCCGGAGTACATTGTAAAGCACAAAAGTACTGCTCCATGCCGGGTATCTAAAGCTGTCGTTCGGACGCGATGTAACGGAATATCTCCGCTTTCCGTTCACACTCAACGGCGAAGGCTGCATTGGTTTTTCCACGTCCTCCGTAATACAGGCTCATCGCTCACGAAACTCGTCCTCGATCTTAAACCCACTCGTACTTGGCTTTGGCGACATGGGGGCCAAGTGAAGACCTAGCAGTCAACTGTGAAGGAGGGCGTAGATTCCCTGGGACTTCGTACCGTTAACGGCGTTCGGCGACTGGATTACGATGTGCAACGATCGATACGCACAGGCTGACGTGCTTCAAGACACCAATGGAGCTGGCCAATCAATCCGTGGAGACAGTCTCGCAGAAGCAAAAAGTATGTAACAAGCCTACATTTCCCCCGGCTGGCTTGCCGAAATACCTCCACGTTGGTGTCAGCTGGGTGGGCTCGGTTCTCCGAGCTCAGCGAAAGGTTCGGCGGTGGTGTCTGGAGGTGTGGTGGGTTTTCGCCTGGCAAGCGTTCTCAATATAAAAGCCACAAAAATCCAATGACACCACAACGCGGCGGATGTGACTCGCCGCTTCAAAAGTCACTGCCCCTTGTCCTATCCAAGGACATTGTATGGTGCACAGGCAAAAACTGAAGTCACCAACCTATCAACGGGGTTATCGGGCTCCGAACTGGAAATTCCCAGAAAAGGGCGTATGAACCGCTTCTTCGGTCACCGGCCACCGATAGGTGCGAACCTCTCTCGCTCCACTGCCTTGTGGGTAAAGGCTCGGGGTGGGACCCCCTAAACGAAATCTCCCATACTTCGGTGTAGGCAACCGGGTAGTATCATGCCTTCGTTCAACGATGCCGATGATGAAACGCCGCATGCTATCACTACGAATATTTACCTTCGAAAGCTATTCTCCAGAACAAATTCGAAAGCAACACCTAATCCCCTCACCCTCGCTCCCTGAGTGCCTTCGGACCTCATTGCTGGGACGCATTCCGAGGCAGCCAACTGTCCTAGACCAGGTGTAGTACCCAACGCTCTCCTCCGACCGCGCGCCCCAATTAGGCTTGCATCGTTCAATGCCCGACCTGCCAACAATCAGAACAACAGCTTGGATAGCCCGCTAACCAGAGGACACTACGGTATCGACATCTGTTGCCTATCGGCCGTAATCTTAGCCCACATGCAGTCCCAGAACTGTCGGCACTTTGCCTTGGATCAGGCTTGTGCTCACATACCATTATCGGAAACCCGTCTTCGCGACACGGATTCGGTATTGCAACTGAGTTCTCCTATGCCTCGTGGGAGTAGGTTCTACTTACGTGTGTCCAGTGACACCGTTGCTTCCTCAGCCGGCCTAGCAGGTGTTGGGATTATTCTAAGCCAGAAAGCGGAAACCTCCCTCATAGATTGGATACCCGTTAATAGCAGACTGTGCGCAGCGAGATTTCAGGGTTACAATAGAGTAAACAAGCATAGCGACGAGAGACGTAACTTATTCGTGATCTCGGCTTACGCACCCACGAACTGTGGGGCAGATGAGGTGAAAGACGAATTCTACGAAGAACTTCGTTCTCTCTTAACGAAAGCACGCAGAGGCGATATAGTAGTGCTTGCCGGCGATCTCAATGCCCGAGTTGGATGTATAGCGCACTCCGAGCGCTTCCTTGGAGGGAAGTATGGAATGCCAGATGACCGTACAGACAATGGAGAGAGGTTGTTGTCCTTCTGTGACGACCACCGCCTCTTTCTCGTCTCCACAAATTTTAGACATTCCAAGCGCCAACTAGCTACCTGGCGATCCCCATCACAACGTACTTGGGCGCAGCTTGACCACATCGCGATAAGCTACAGGTGGCGAGGTAGTGTCAAAAACTGCAGATCATACTGGAGCACCCGTGTAGATTCTGACCACGCTTTAGTTTGCGCAACAATCAACCTTCAATTCGGAGGCAAACCCAAACAAAAGCGTCCCAAACTAGACACAAACGCTTTATCGCTGCCTGAGACAAAAGTCAGATTTAGGAATACCCTATCGGTTTCCCTTTCCGAAGATCGGCCGGTCGAGCTGGATCGTCATTGGCACTACTTTAAGCAAGCACTCTATGACTCTGCTACGAAATGCTGCAAAGTCACTCGTCAACCGTCACACCGCTGGGTCTCTGCTGAGTCCTTCATGCTACTCGAACAGCGCAGTGCCATACCGAGTGGTTTAGAGTATGAGGACGATCGGAAGTGTCTTAGACTCCTAATCAAAGATAGTTTGAGACGTGACCGTGAGTCTTGGTGGAAAGAACGCGCCTCGGAGATGGAAAGAGCGTCAGCCATGAACAACATGAGAAGACTTTACCAATTGATCCGTGTCTGTGGCCCTAAGCCGCAAGGTCGGAGTGAAACCATCCTCGAGGATGATGGCTCGCGCACAACGAGCCTTCACAGACGTTTAGAAAGATGGAGAGAATATTTCTCTCAGCAGTTTAATCAGCACCGTCCCTCAGACACCGCCGACATCCCTCAATCCACTTTGCAGTGGTCCGTGTCGCTAGCCCCGCCCAGTATCGAAGAAATACGAAGAGAGATCCAACTACTAAAGCGACACAAGGCGCCGGGCCCCGACGAGCTCCACCCGGTATTCTTAAGGAAGGAGGCGAGGCAGTCGTAGCAGAACTGCGCGAGCTGTTCTCAAAGGTTTGAGTGGATGAGAGGGTAGCTGCCTCCTGGGGTGAAACGCTAGTAATACCAGTCCATAAAAAGGAGCACGGAACGAATGCTGCAACTATCGCGGAATTTCGATTATTCCAGTGGTAGCTAAGATATTGGTCGCCATCCTCCTTCGCAGACTTACCCCGATTCGTGAGGGCACTTCTCGCGGAAAGCAAGCTGGCTTCCGACCAGAGCGCGGATGTGTAGACCAGATCTTTGTTCTGCGACAGTTGCTAGAACACCGTCACCTGTATCAGCGACCTACCATTGTAGTGTTTCTGGATATCAGAGCCGCCTTTGACTCGGATGACAGATCCGCCCTATGGAACTGCTTACTTCGCAATGGAATCCCATCGAAGTACGTCGCTATCCTAAAGGACCTATACGCACACTCGATAGGGAGGGTAAGGGCGTACGATAGCCTGTCAATGCCATTCAGCACCACAACGGGTGTAAGACAAGGCTGTTCAATCTCCCCGTTCTTGTTCAATTTCGCCATCGAGGACGTCCTCCGGATTGTTCTCAGTAGTTTCTCCACGGGTGGCGTTGAGCTCCTTCTAGGTGAGCGGATTATGGACCTGGACTATGCTGATGATATTGCCTTATTGGGCGAAGACCCAACATTTATCCAACAAGCTTTGGATGTGATGGCAATGGAGGCATCTAAGTACGGGCTGTTCTTCTCGCCAAGCAAGAGTAAAGTGCTCCTTCAGGACTGGTCTGGTGAACTGCCAAATTTTGCTATAAATGATCTGATTCTCGATCATGTTGAGCAGTTCAAATACCTAGGAAGTCTGGTGGTTGCTGGGGGTCGGATAGAGAAGGAAATCACGTCCAGAATTGCTAAGGCCAGACTGGCATTCGCTAAACTCAAGTGCCTCTGGAAGAGACGTGATTTGAGCTTGGGAATTAAAGGAAGGATATATTCCACCTCGATAAGGACAGTATTGCTATACGGGAGTGAATGCTGGACAGTTCGCTCAGATGTTAGGAGGCTTGAGGTCTTCGACCAACGTTGTCTGCGAAGGATTGCTCACGTACGGTGGCAACACCACGTTTGCAATTCTGAGGTCAGGCGCCGCGTCTTAGGAAGCAACGGCACTAGCGTTCGGACAGCCATTAACCGACGTCGCCTCCGCTGTTTGGGGCACGTCCTGCGCATGAAACCCGAACGGTTACCACGCCGAGCGCTTTATGCGTCAGCTGGTACAGACTGAAAAAAAGTGGCTGGCGGTCAGCCACTAACATGGAAGAGTGGCTTGAAAAGGCTCACTTCTGGTTTAGCTAGGGTTGGACGAGCGCGCTTGCCTGGATGGGGTGCAAGAGAAGGTGAGAGTGTATGGCTCGACACATTGGCAACGATGGCAATGAACCGACATCAATGGAAAGAGTGCATCATCTCTATTACTCCCTGACATTCTCTACTGTTCAAAAACTTTATCACAAAATTCAAAAAAAATTCAAAAAAAATGATGTGTGTAAATGGACAAAAAATTACCCACTGTTCCCCTCTCACTGTTTATTTTCTCACTGTTTCTACCCGAATTGTACCCCCATTCTCGCTTTGTACATCTCATTGTTTATGTTGAACGGCACCATATCTGTATCAGATAGTGAATATATATATATATATATATATATATATATATATATATATATATATATTTCCCCCACACAATGCAAACAGCTAATACTGGTAAACGTTTTCAGCGTCAATGGTGATAGCCAAACATATACTTAGCCTAGAAAAACATGGCTTTACTACAGCTGTAAAACAGTACAACATCGCGTAATCTTCTATACTTGTCTTAATTTACCAAAATATTACTGCAAAAATGATGAATATAAAAAAGGACAACAAAGACTTACTTTGATCACAACAATAGCTTCTTGTACGACATAATTCACTTTGGTTTGAATGAGTTCGATCAGAGTGCTCACACAACGTTCCGCAGCGGATTGAATTTTGATCGCGCAGCGACCTATGGCGCGAACCGATTTGCGTACAAAATCCACATCAACTTCTTTGGCATATTCTTTCAATTCGGCCAACACTTGCCCAATGTTAGAGGGACTGATCAATCGAATCATGATATCTAACTTCTCGAGTTTTACGTATATGGGATCATTGTATTTGACGAAGAATACCTGAGAATGTTGGGACGTGATATAATCATTCTATTTTTGAAGACAATAAAACGAAGAATCTCTAGAGAAACCCAAAGACCGCTAGCAACGAATGAGCAGTTTAAGGGCAACGAGCTAGTCAATATTAAGATGGTGGCTGTATGATCCAACTTGAAAAGATATGGCGACCGAAAGTCCGGCTGACGGTTGTTAGGCATGAGGAAAAGTGGTAGCGTTAAAAAGAAACCGAAACTGCAATACTATTGTTTCTAGCAGTAAAACGTACGAAATGACATGCCTGACACCAGGCAAAGTACACACAGCTAGAGACTGCGCATGGGCTAAGATAATGTCAGGTAGAAAGATGAGAAAAACTGGTAATGCGACTCCAGTGATTTTCGCATGCAGCTCACAACTTTTGGCAAATCGATTTAACACGATGTTACCTACGCTGTACAGAAATGCTGCACAATTACACATCAAGCTGTAAAACAATTTATATCCAACAAATTCATGTGGTATGCGAATCATTGTATGAGCTCTGGGTCGAAATTCTACCAAGGTTTAAATCGATACTATGTGATTAACTTGCTATTAAGTCGGGTTATGGGTATTCGTTTTCAAACGGTTACTGAAGCAGTTTGCGTTGTGCTTAAGGCTATAATCAAGTGATGTGTTCTAGTCACATGTTGAAAAGATTTAAGTGGGTTTTTAGTTGTGCATACAAATTAGCGGTCATCAACACAACACAGTATATTGCATGCAGCTCAAAAGGGTATCACAATTGTTCGTTTGATATACCGTGAATGGAGTCAGTTAAAAAAAGAATTTGAATTGACTGCTCTGGACCGAGACATTGTTAAATCCCGAAATTCACAATCACCATTATCAAAGGGAGGAGAACACCTATAACACGCTTTGATAGTTGACTGCTAGAGATGTGGCCCAAAAAAGTTAGCATTCCAAAGCATCGCACAGATCGACTTATTGCATTCCACTTCTGATCGGCAGAGAGAAACCGATAAAAGATGCTGGTAAATTACGAAGGGCGGTTCTGTAAGTTTCTTCAAACGCCATCCGTTTTCAGTGAATAGCTTTGTACAATAAAATTTTGACGGAAAACTGCATCATGCAAGTGCATGAACAGGGCCGAAAAAGCAGCAGGCCTCAACGAAGCCGTTCGCTAATAATAATATGATAAAATGAGTGTAAGATCCGCACTAGCAACGTTGAAGTGAGGCACCGTGTTCTAGGTGGGGACAGCCTGATGCTACGAGACCTAATCAACCGTTCCCGTCTCCGCTGGCTAGGGCATGTCTTGAGAATGAAGCCTGAGCGCCTACCCTCGCGCGCTGCGTGTGTCGGTTGGCCCAGGCTGGCGGCGGTGTTCAGGTGGACAACCGCTGACCTGGAAGAAGGCCTTAAAACGCTTGACGTCGGGTTTAGCTCGGGTCGGACGAACGCGGCTTCCTGGGTGGGGTCCAAGGGATAGTGAGGGTCTGTGGCTTGACACGCTGTCGACGATGGCTGAGAACCGGCAACAGTGGAGAGAGTGCATTCTATTTTGTGTTCCCCCCTCAAATTTGTGAAAAAAAAATCAAAAAATCGACATGTGGAACAATGGACAGAAAATTCCCCCTCATATTGTACCTTTTTTATTTATTTCTTTTTCTCGTGCATTGCCGGGTGGCACTTTTTCATTTTTACAACTGAGTGTGTAAAGATAGATATATCTATCTATTTATATTATATATATATATGGGATGAGAGAGAAAGAAGCGTAGATTGAGATGAGAGATTAGATAGATAGAGATAGTATGATATCTATAGATATATATTAGATAATGAGATATAAGATCCGTTTTCATCTTGTGGTCGTCGTGTAGCAAATGGGCGCATATTGTCGTAAGGAAGTACTATAGATTTTGTGCTGTGCGGCTAACACTGTGCTAAATTGTTTGGCCAATGGTAGTGGGCTGCATGCTGAAACACGCTGGAGTCACACTAACATTTCTATTTCCCCCCTCATATCTATCCAGGCTCGGGCAACCAGACAGTATCTTAGCCCAAGTGCAGTCTCTGACTGTGCGGCACTTTGGCTGGATCAGACTTGTGCTTTCATACCATACTGTAGATGAACAAGCAAAACTGTAAAAAATATTGCGTTTCCGTTCATCACTATCGTCTTGCTGGCTTTCGAGAACAAACATACTACTCAAAGGAAATTCATATTTATCCACACATTCATCATCATCATCATAATCAGAGATAGCATCACACCAAATGCTTAACTGCCATACAATCATATACACTCATATATCATATAATCATATCTGAGACTTTCGCACATTACACATCTAGATTGCCATAGAAAGTTTTATCTAGTCAGTAGAGCTCGTTGTTCCGGTATAAGCCACCATGTTTTGCATAACACTACAACTGTGCACATGTCACTAATAAAAAGGCGCTGAGCAATTAGTAAGGTTTTGAAGTACAATACTACGCCAACAAACGTGTGAAATTAACAGCGCAAAAAGAAATGTATCCGAAGATCTGGAGAAATAAGCTCCATAATTTTAAACGAAGCATTTTTTAGAGCGTTTCTGATATGATTCAAGGTGTATGAAATTACAAGCCTAGATTCAGAGGAATTGCAGTACAGACTGTAAGCTGCGATACAGTCAGGTCGTCAAGGTCTAGACAGATAGAGGAAAAAAGAAATGACAGTCAGGCTCCAGTATGCTCATGTGATTCAGATAAATAAATTTAGCACGGTGTTACATGTGCAGCATAACAGCACAGAAAATATAAACAGATAAAGTGAAATAACTGATAATAAATCTGCTGGCTTATCTCAAGGTTCTGTCATTTATAGTTTTAAAATAAACAGAAGTAGTATGTTTCGAAAAAGGATCTAGTGCTCAATTCGGTAGTTCCTACGACTGGATTCAAAACAAGAAAACCAGTTGAAATGAGTGGGAAGGGGGAGAAAATTGAAGTGTAGAGCACATAGTACTTTGTTCTCACTGAGATATGCAATAAGTAAAGCTACCCTGTTTTACGGTGCACGACGGCTGAGGAAATATATAACTGGTTTGTTAGTTATAGCCCTGATTTAACGTAAGCTCAGACAGTGCCAAGTAGTCAGCATAGATATGGTATGGTATGAAAGCACAAGCCTGATCCAAGCAAAGTGCCGCACAGTCAGAGACTGCAAGTGGGCTAAGATACTGTCAGGTTGCCCAAGCCTGGGCAGACATGAGGGGGGGATAGAAATGCTAGTGAGACCCCAGCGTGTTTCCGCACGCAGCTCACTACCCTTGGCCAAACAATTTAGCACGATGTTAGCCGCTCAGCACAAAAATGCTGCACGTTTGCACATCCGTGCACAGATATGTGAACAATAAGGGAATTAGAACTAAGCCTTTGACCACAATCCTAATCCAAGAGGCAGTAGTTAATTGAACTTGCTGATCTGAGTGACATTAATCGTGATCCCGTCATAGCTTAATGTGCTACAAAGATACACGAAGCTTCGCGTTGCACAGCAATACAACAAGATGAAAACAACAATTGGACATTGAATTCTCATACGTTGTTAATTACGAGTTACGAACGATATATCATAATATAACATGTGCAGGACTGTAGTGCATTCCACTGAACAGGGGAACACGCTTACTGATAGGGAACGATTAATTCGTTTTTCACTATCACTAAATACTTTACTTTTTTACTTTTGTGCGACTATCTCCTCCTGGAGGATGAGTGGGCTTCAATGAAGGTTTATATTTGTGACCACTCATCCGTGCCAAGCCCATCGAACTATTCACAAAGTTGATCACGACGGTCCATAATGGAAGCACTGGACTCGAGTTTCGCTCTCATTTGAGCTCATCAGCAGTGCATATCCACCGCTTCGGGGGCGGGATTCGAAACCCCGACCATCACCATTGTAGTCCCATGCCTTAACGACTTGGGCTACCGTCCACCGTTTGACCGATCGCAATTAAGCGTTTATGAACTGTTCTCCAGACTGGCACATTTGAGTAGCTTTGTTTGCCCGACCAGTTCAGAAGGAGCCAGCAACATCTATTGTGGTCGCCCAACCGAACAGATCTCCGTGTCAGGTCGAAACTCGAGTCCAGTGCTTCCATTATGGACCGTCGTGATCAACTTTGTGAATAGTTCGATGGGCTTGGCACGGATGAGTGGTCACAAATATAAACAACTTATTCTCCAAAATATCGCTTAAACAACAATGTCCATCAGATCTAATCGGTGTTAGCTTACACTGTATCCGATGGGAAGACCTGACAAGGAGATCTGTTCGGTTGGGCGACCACAATAGATGTTGCTGGCTCCTTCTGAACTGGTCGGGCAAACAAAGCTACTCAAATGTGCCAGTCTGGAGAACAGTTCATAAACGCTTAATTACGATCGGTCAAACGGTGGACGGTAGCCCAGTCGTTAAGGCATGGGACTACAATGGTGATGGTCGGGGGTTCGAATCCCGCCCCCGAAGCGGTGGTTATGCACTGCTGATGAGCTCAAATAAGAGCGAAACTCGAGTCCAGTGCTTCCATTATGGACCGTCGTGATCAACTTTGTGAATAGTTCGATGGGCTTGGCACGGATGAGTGGTCACAAATATAAACAACTTATTCTCCAAAATATCGCTTCAATGAAGGTTCTTGCGGATTTGGGTACAAAGCGGTGTCCCCAGCACCACTCGGCGTTTGTTCGAGTCAGCTTCTCTAGCCTTTGCACAACCAAGTGCGGCCTGCAAGGCAGCAGGGAGATGCCAGAAAGAGGTGGTCTACCAGACTCTGTTCCAGGTTTTTCCTCAGGGTTTTCTCCCGAAGCCGTTCCCGCGATCGGGTATCCCGCAAGGCAGCGGAGGTTTAAAATCAGGGTTTTCCTTCCCCTAGATGAAATGCCCTCCCAGGCTAACGAGCTCCATCTGCCCGAAGCAAACTGGTTTTCAGGCGCCAGTCACTCGCCTTCGCCTCTTCTCCTGTTGGTAGAAGCACTTCCACCGGGCTCGGGGAGCCACTCGTGCAGGCCAGAAGCTGGACTTGGTTGTCAGAGGCTATTTGAGACGCGTGCCATATGAGAGCATTTTATAAACAGTAGGAGCTTATCCCCACTGCCACCCCCGGCTATAACAACCTTTGGAACCTATCACCAAATACGATAGAAATTTGCTAAAAAAAAATCGTAAGACTGCACGTTCAACAAGATACAGTGGCTATTGCTTTTCTGATATCTGATATTGTTGTACATATGCAAAAGAGCAGTAAATAAAAGTGAAATCAATGATACTGTCGAACAAAGTTTGGATTTTAAACCAGTTAGATAAAGTTTAGACAAACAACCACGAGGGCCAAAAATAGAACCACAAAGACTCAGAAACACTTACAAGTGATAAGTTTTGCTGTTTTTAAATCACATACGCCTATTCTCTAGTGATATAAGATTTACAAACTGGCTATCATCAATTTAGTTGAGAGAAAAAATGATGGTTTCAACAACAAGGTCTATTGCTACGACGGAAAAAGAATAATCACCTTCATTTCTTGCTTCAGGATATCCTTTCGTTTTTGAACGATTAAACTAATATTACGCAGAGCCACATACTGAATTTCGGGCTCAGCCGATAGCAGTGTGACGAGAGGCGGAGCCAGTTTACGGGTCATGGTTGAAACGATTTCCGCTTCCGGATCGACCAATTCCAACATCTTCATAATGACTTTGACTGTGGAAAGTACAACTGCAGCGTTTGCATGAGCCAATCTCGGGGTAACTCGTTCAATTATACTTTGCGCCTCGCGATCATCCGTTGGAAGATAATCAGCGATGGCATCCAATATGAAGACTTGACCCCATCTAAAAAACGAATCAAAGTAAATAAAGTATATTTTCAATAAACAATGTAAAATAAAACATGAATTTAAAGATTTAGAAACATTATTCACTGCAGTAAAGTTTAAAGCACTTTGCAGTTACAATCAGTAGCATCGGCATTCGAAGTTAGACAATGCGATAGCTTCGACTATTTGCAAGATGCATCCATTCTGTAAGTGGTTAAAGTGAGCATCAACAATAAAGTTTAGGACCCAGGTTGTAAGTGTGGTTTCGCCAATTCTCAGAACTGCTTTCAACGACAACCAAACGCGTCACATGTTACAACAATTTACTTTCCAGAAAAAACCAAGCTACTTAATAAACTCGATGAAAATACCAACAAAATAATTGACCCATAACTCCCACTGACTTACTGAGAGTTAATACGACAAAAGATAGGGAAAAATATTAACGTTCGAACGATCAAACCCACTTAAAGTATTAAATCGTCGCGGTAAAAATATAACTAGGATCGTTTACAAACGCAGTGGAGTCGTTAAAATACTAGATACCTATCATATAGTGCATGGACCCGTTTTCAATTGCGAGTATCTCATTAGACGCTAATACTTAGGTTTACAATCTAATAATTTGGCGATGGATCGACTGCAGACATTTATGGCTATCCAATATTCGTATGAATGATGGCACTTATGATCACCATTTTGAATCTTCAAGTCCGATAACAGTCGGAAGTGATAAATTAATCTATATAAAGCATATATGCATTACGCCATCAATTCGGAAGCATGAAGAAGAAGAAGAAGAATGACTTTATTCGTGTTCACGAATTTTCAGCCACCTTGTTAGCAAAAAAGCAATATACATTTATAGAATTTTACTTTGTCATTGAAATACTTACTCTGTGCATTCGTTTAATGCAGCTAATAATTTGTTAACCATGGGACCATCAAACAGCAGTAGTTCTCTTGTTGCTTCAGACGCCGAGGTTTCTAGGATCTCTGAAATTGCAGCGACGGCATTGGCAACAACCATCGGATTACTGTCGCACAGAAGGTCTTTCAGAAGGTCTAAGAAACCACTATCTTCGACCAGCTGTGCGTCAATATCATAAAGCTTTGCCACACACACGGCAGCAGTTTTTCGAACATAAGGATCTTCATCCTTCAAGCACTTCCGCAGAGGATCACGCAGATAACCGGCTATTGTTTCTACTCGTATGCAACCCATTGTTCGAACTGCAAGGGCGCGAATAAGCGGATTTGGATCATCACAATCCTGGAAGTGAGTTGACAAATAATAACATACCTTGACAAACGTGTTCACCGCCATGACAGCTGTATCTGGTTGGGTTTTAGCATAATTCATGAGATAAAGATATACTAATTTCTTTAACTCAAGATTATCGGTCTGCATGCAATTAATGACATCAGCAAACAGAGCACTTTAAAACAATATTATCTAACGAAATCAACGACTACCTGACATCCTTTCCAACTGTCATACTAGCTATCACCTTCTTCACAGCATCCTTTTTCTTATCCCTACGTTCACTATTTAATTCCGCTTTCAACTCGAACATTTCACCTGAAGACCATAACGATTAAGATAAAATACCTTTTTTCGTTGTAGTAAAGTACTTTGAGTCAGCCGGTTTGGATTGTGAAGTAACTTTCTGCACCCATGGTCTAACAAATGAAGTATAATTGAACTGATAAATATACTTTATAGTCTCCAAAGCGTCAGTTACGGTAGCGCCAAAGCCTTGCATGATGTAATTCGCAGTATGTATGAACAAAAACTGCTACAAACTGAACGTTCCAAAAAAGCGCCAAAAATATATTCAAGTTCAAGTTCAAGATTCTAGATTTATGGTTGAAAAAGCAATTAACATTACAATACCCATATAGTCGAACTATAGGTACATATGTATATATATGTATGAATAAAATGAAAATCAATGGGACGATGATAATTTATTAATTCATTCATTCATTCAGTCCTCTCCGTGCCGGGTGGCACATGAGGCGAAGACAACTTCACGCCAGTGGTTCCGGTCTGTCGCTGCTTCCGTTGCCGTCTGCACCGTGAATCCTTGTGCATGTAGTTCGCGTTCCAACGTTCTGCGCCAAGTTTCCTTGGGCCGTCCTCTTTTTCGTTTACCTTGCGGATGCCAGTGCATGGCTACCTTCGTATGCGAACTGGGATCCATCCTGCAGACATGACCGAACCACGGATCTGTTGTCATCGTTTCCGTAGCAATGTAGGTTTACGGGATAGGGTTGCTATATATATTATATATATATATATATATATATTATATATATATATATATATATATATATATATATATATATATTATATATAATATAGTTGGGGGGCAAACTTTGGATTGCTGACGATGTTAAAATTGTCGGTAGGTCGGATAACTCCGATCTGATAAATGATGTGGAAGCTGTTACAGCATGGGCGGGTAAGTATGATCTTTCCCTACCTAGATAAGAGTCACTTGCTCTCCACACTGGCAGGCAACATTATTGTGTCTACGCCCTCAGCTCACACGGAGTTCCGTAGGGTAAAGTCTACTAAGGACCTAGGAATCGTATTCTCCGCAAACTTTAAGTGGGCTGACCAATGTGCTGCTGCAGCTCAAAGGGCCAGAAGGGAACTCTTTCGAATACGTTCAGCCCTCACTTGCAGAAAAGCTGAGGTGCTATTGCCCCTCTACAAGGCAATAGTAAGGCCACATTTAGAATACTGTATCCAGGCTTGGAAGCCGTATTACCAGAAGGATATCGTGCAGCTAGAAAAGGTACAGAAGCTGGCCACTCGCATGACCGAAGGGTTAACAACCACCAATTATGAAAATCGTCTATTAACACTAGAACTTTTCTCACTTAGGAGGAGGCAACTTAGGGGGGATCTTATAGAGACCTTCAAGGTTGTCAAAGGATTAAGTTCTCTCGATTTCGATGACTTCTTTCGGTTCTCTCCTTTGGTTGGTACACGAGGGAACAATCTTAAATTAAGTAAACAGCACACCAGACTAGAATCCATAACGCACTTCTTTAGCATCCGTATAGTGAACGCGTGGAACTTACTTCCCGCAGAACTAATTATAGCAACTTCAGCGGGGCCTTCAAATCGGCCGTGCACGAAAGATCAATTTTCTACACAATATTTTTCGTCATTTTTCTTAATTTGTCATGTTTTCATATAAACAAAGGACGATTTTTAACGCTCACATTTTAAAACAATTACGTGATGTCGTGTTTTCCAGTGAGAATTCTGCTATAAAAAACTTTGGCTATGCTATTCGGGAAAACTGGATAATATATTGAAGCAAGCATTAAAAAAGAAAAGGAAACATTGTGCAGGCTGGCAAGTCGCTCTTCGTCGCCTATACCTAGTATTTTATCATCAAACTTTCGTTCGCGGTGGTCCAAGTATAGTGAAATTTCACAACTTCTAACTTCAAAAATTTCTAAGCATACCGGCATTGCCATGTTCCAAGAAACCTAGCTTCACTCGACAATAGAAAATAAGTTGCTGTCCATTGAAAGATTCAACTGTTTTCGTCTTGACCGAACCTGTCCCTTGAGTAATCGTGGTGGCGGTGTTATCACATATATTCGAAACAACAGGTGCTCATGCTGCAAACAGATTTTTACTTTTGACAAGCTTGAAATATCCTGCCTGGCTGTCGAATGCAAACCCCACTATCTTTCCCATTTTCAATCCCTTATTTTGAAAAATACTTATGTTACCCCCAATTGTCAATCTCACGTTTTTAATGCATTCATTGATGAACTCCTAGTGAAACTTGCTCCTTTTCAAAATTCTTTGGTTCTTTTAGTCGGCAACCTCAATGACTGCAATGTATCTATGTTTTCCCTATTGTCGCTCAAAAATGTTTTTCATTTCTGAACTCGAGGTGACGCATTTTTGGATTTTGCCCTAACAAATGCACCTCATCTTTTCCACGCCCGCAAGTTTGCTCCAATTGGTAATTCTGACCATTGCATTATCAAAATTCTCCCTAAACTTTATGGTAGCACTGGACATAGATACCTCACCCGCAGTAATGGCAAAAAGGTGACTTCCAGAGCTTGTCAGCATGACAATATTTCAACCCTCAGGGACATGCTTTCTACCACTGATTTCAACATTTTCATGAAGATGATGTCTCCGTAGAATGTGATGTTGTGACATCCTATCTTAATTTTTGCCTTGAAATCTGTTGTCCTAAAGAAACTATATTTGTGAGTCCTCGCCGTTTTTCTTCTCTCCACCTAGAACGCTTAAGGAGATTGAAAAAGAAAGCCTTCAAAATACATGATCTTAAAACTGTTGCATTGCTCTCCCAGTCAATCAAGCTCGAAATTCGACGTCTTGAAAAGCTGTACACGAACACACTTCTTGGAACGAAAGACAGTCGTCACCTATGGCGTGCGCTTAAACAAATTTGTGGAAAGAAGAACAGTAAATCCCCACCTATTTTTGCTATTAATTTCTTGAACGAATCGTTCGTGCATCAAATTACTGATAATGACTGTGAAGTGAACTTCATTTTGCCCCCACCCTCCTTTTCCGATTCACCTTTCAACAACGTACCTGAGGTCTTTTGTGCACTTTCGGCTATCTCACGTTTTAAGGCTGCAGGACCTGATAAACTCTTGCCCATTGTACTTAAAGAATGTGCTGGATTGCTATCATCCCACATCACATCCATTTTAATCGTTGCATGGAAAGAGCAATTATGCCGGATTGCTGGAAATCTGTCTGCATTAGCCCGATTCCAAAGAAATATACCAGTAAATACAGTCCTATCGCGTGCACGTCGCAGTTGCTTAAGGTACTTGAGAAAATTGTTTTACGGCGACTCGTGTCCAGCTGTCAGGTGCATGATGCTCATCAGTTCGCGTACCGGAAAAATCGTTCAACTGTCAATGCTGTCGCTGTACTCACAGATTTTATCTCACGTTCTCTAGATAGCAAATCTAGAGCTGAACAAACTTTTTTTGGATTACACAAATGCCTTCAACAGTGTTCTAAGAAACTCCTTACTTCAAAAATTATCTGATCACGGCGTCACGGCATTTGGGATATTTTCACAACAATCTGCAAGCTTATTATCTCTGAATGTCAAACTTATCCAAGTTCAGTAACAAGTGAACTTTCTCTTACATGAGATTGATTTCTTCAATTTCCAATTCATCGGATCTATCTTAGCGTAACCTAGGATTTCGAAATCGTCTGCTAAATGTAAGAAACCTCAACTAACACAGGCTGCTAAATTGTTTACAAAGATGGAAATAGCGATAGACGAATTAATGAGATGTGACTCAAGATCAGTGACATCCAGAACAAGAGCGATCGAATATCGGCAATTGGCAAGACCGTGTGTTTAGAAATTAACGGTGGCAAATCGAAGGTAATGCGAAAGAATGTTCCGGAGCAACCACCAGTGTTCGTGGACGGTCAACCGCTCAGTGAGGTTACAGATACAGTCTACCTTGGGAGCAAACTGACTGTAAATGGTGACTGTGAAGATGAGGTCAGGAGAAGGATCGGGAAGGCGAACCAAGCATTCTGCATGCTGAATTCCATTTGGAAAGCCCCGATTTCAGCATTAACACGACGGTCAGACTCTTCAAGATCAACGTTCTGAGTGTGTTGCTGTATGCATCGGAATGCTGGAAGACAACCGCTGCCATTGAGCGCAGAATAAATGTGTTTCAAACTAAGTGCTTGAGAAGGATTCTACGGATTTTTCGGCCACACACCATTTTGAATAAAGAGCTCTTGCGAAGAACTGGTCTGGAGGTGGTATCTACCGTAGTCAAAAGACGACAGTAGAGATGGTTCGGTCATGTCTGCAGGATGGACCCCAGTTCGCATACGAAGGAACCTATTCACTGGCTTCCGCAAGGTGAACGAAAAAGGGGACGGCCCAAAGAAACTTGGCACACAACGTTGGAACGCTAAGTACATGCACAAGGATTCGCGGTGCAGATGGCAACGGAAGCAGTGGCAGACCGGAACTCCTGGCGTGGGGTTGTCTTCGCCTTATGTGCCACCCGGCACGGAGAGGACTGACTGAGTGAGTGAGTGACACACTCCACTGAGGATCCTTGATTCTTTGGAGCACACCGTACCATTCCTAACATAGTGGAAGCGATTGTTTAGAAACGCTGTGTAATTAACAATGTCATATACCTGTGATTACATAAACCTAAGTTTGTGCAGAAATTACCTAACATTCAATAAGTCACTATTATCCTATAATCTCTGGGAGCATACTTCATTCGTTCTCTTGTCATTGAGCTGTAGTTCGGTGAATGAAATATTCAAAAGATTTTTTAAATCGAAACTTTCTTTTCAGAATCCGTGTAAGGAATTAGGTATCAAATACTAACATGTAAGATGTCATACGATTTTTATTCTAAATATTAACGAAGAATACCACTCCATCTAACTGATCTATAGTTGCATGCATCAGAATTCAGCAGATTTTGTGTTTGACAAAACACCTGTGTTTGTTCCGAATCATAAGTTAGTATACCGTATATTTGTAGTTCGCCTAAAAAACTTTTTACCAAAAATTGGGCTAATCTCCTTTTAGTTTGAAAGCAACTGGAAGCAATTAATCAATCATTCGAGGGTAATATTTACTTTTGCGTTTTGCGTTGAGTCAACTTCAGTTCGTGTAATTCGAACTGGAATTTTACCGTTACACTTTTGATAATCTACCCATTTCATTTTGAAACCTATTCAAGAGGGCTGTAGAAAAGTGCGGAAGCCACGGGAATTAGGCTCAGATATCAATATTTACATAGAATAGAGGTTTCTATTTTTCATGAACAATTTTGCGAATAAACCCAAAAATTTATTTATGAAACCTCAAGGATTTTAAAGTTTGCTATCGGCGTCCACAACAGCTTCCGCATCTTCAAAGAAAATCTTCGAGAACCCCAGGATATGCTCCATAATTTCCATCTTCCTGACACTCAGAAACCTTGTTACCAAATAATGAACATGCTCCACTCAAGCTGTATCATTTCTGGAGCATAGGTTCAAACACACTATTCCAAATAAAACCGTTTAACAGCCTTGCATAAAAGATAAAATATACAATTTCCTTGGCAATTTCGTGCAACAAACGTTGAGTTGGAAAGACCTCATGAATCACAGACAAACGGTATCGTAGCAATTCTGAACCCTCTGAGTCGCAACGATTCTGCATTTTCTGCGCTCAATCACGGTTTTATCTTCGCGAACTCAATCTTAGGAGTTCGACACGTTCTCAAGTTTAGTGAGAGGCTTGAGATCACATTTTTTAAATTTTTTATTCTATTTATTAATATTATTATTATTTATTTTATTTAATAGCACAACACGACTGTATTGAATCGAATAAAACTACTAAACGAAGAATAGAAATGAGAATAAACCACGCTCAGTGGTTGATTTCTGCGGTATACATAGATGTATATAAGCTTAACAGTAAGAATATGAATAACAGTATTATTGATTGTCATTTAAACAATCAGCACATTCACCGCAGTCGCACAATCATCGTCGTATTTTTGTAATCTCGAATTGTTTTTTTCTCAGTCTTTCCACCCACCTGACAGGTACACTTGATTCAGTATTCTCGGAAAAATCTAAAAGTGTTTTGTTACGATTACTTATGCAAACAGTAAAAGAACGCAACTGATTTAAATTCTAGTAGATGATTTTATCTGCATGACCCTTGTGCAACGTTTCGGCTTTCCAGATCAAGTATTCATTTTTACCATAGTTCTTCCGATTTTGTCTAACACGATTCCAGTACTTAGACGGTAAAAATTCCCACGATAATATGAGATTTCCGTGGATTAAATTTCCAGCAGATTGAATCTCAAGGATCGAGATTTTGATAAAATTGATGGCGTATTTCCAGTTGTCAAATGTTTACTTTTACGATATTGAAGCAAGAAATTGTCAATAAAACGATCAAGTTGATTAAACGTTGTTGGCTAACAAAAGGTAATAGCACGTTTTGAGCATACCAACAAATTTTTCGCTGATTCATTTGAATGTTGATCTCTATTGCGGTAAACAAATGTTGGCGAACAAATGAATGTAGCCACTGAGTAACACGCGAAACAGGAAAATTGCTTCCATTATCACTCACAAAAGCTATAGGTACATGGTCACGACTTAAACCGCTTCGTAACGCAAGCATTGTGAAATCAGAATTGGGTTTATTAGTATGGATACGTCTGGCTATTTTGAATAGGAATCAATGATCACAAGAGCACAGTATTTTTTTAGGAATGGTCGACAGTAATCTATATGAATACGTTGCCAAGATTAATAAGTCAATATATATGAATTCCGTTTTGATTGCTGACCGAAAAATGTGTGTTGACAGGAATGGCACGAAGTAGCAGTTCTACGGAAATCAATATCTATTTCAGGCCACAAGCATAATTGTCCGGCCAAAGTTTTCATTTTTTAAATACATAAGTGTCCCGAATGCAAATCATCAAGAATTAGTTTGCAAAGTCAAAGTGGAATAACAATACGATCATTTATACACAACAGATCTTCAGGTATCAGACTTAATTCGTCACTAGGATGATAGTAGGCTATATATTTCTTCTTAAATGTGGCTGACCAATCTCGTTTAACTGCACCCATTATCGGACCAAAATATTTCTTTGTTTCAAATCTTGAATCTGAACCAGATACACACAGCGGTTTAATCAATAAGCAGTTTGTACTGCTAGCCTTTGCACGTGAAACAGCATTGCGGGATAAGAAATCTACGTGCGGAATTTGTTTAATGGTGCAAATATATGCACAAAGAGATATATTCCATCTACGAAAATTATGCAGTAGATTCAGCCAATGAAGACATCGCATTGTGAATAAATTTCAGTGCTTCATGATCGGTTACTATAGTGAATTCATGAGCAAATAAATATTTGTGTAAGCGCATGACAGCCCAATAAACAGCAAGCATTTCTCGATGAGTCTGAGCATAACTTTTCTCGCTTTACTTAGTTGACAAGAAACACAGTACCGTATGACCATTTTGCTCTAAAACAGCACTAATTCCATGAGAACAAGCATTTGTGATTAAAACTTAAAGCAAATTTGGCGTACATGGATTTACTACGGCACTGGATTGCAGTATGGTAAAAGATCCCGAAGGGTCATTTCATGTTTCACAGTCTACCTGAAAGTTGTAACATTCATTAACGCAAACAATGAATTAGCAACTGTTGCAAAATTTAGGATGAATGTAGTATAATATTGTAACATTCCTAATAACAATCGAAGTTCACTGAAAGAATTTGGCGATTTCATTTCCACCAGAGATTTAAGACAATTCAGGTCTGAACAGAGTCCATAAGAAGATACAGGGTATCCGAGACAATCAATGTCATCAACAGAAATGATGCATTTATCCGGATTTAATTTCACATTTGATTGTTTGAAATAAGAGAGCAGAGCTAATAAACGTTGATTATAAACACAATTGTCGGGTGTATGCATAATAATGTCGTATTGGTAGAATTCGACACCTGGTAGATCATCAACAATATTGTTCATTACATCTTGAAATACAGCTGGTGAAACAGATAATCCAAACGGAAGAACCTTATCACGATATAATCCAATTGGTGTGCTAATGGTTGTAGCTTCACTGAATGCTTCATCAAGTGGTATCTCTCAATAAAAATCTCTTAGATCGATTTTCTAGAAAACACATGAACCATGTAAACGAGATAAAATAGCTTCAGGCTCCTCAGTTGTACAACTTCGTTTCATTAATCGAAGAATAAGTTTCATTCTGTAATCCCCATACACACGAGGCGTTTGACCAACTCTTTTTAGATGCAACTATTGGCGTGACGCATTTGGAGGCTTCCACGGGAACAAGAATACCGCGTTCACACAAAGAATTATTCACTTTTTGAACAGGTTCCTTCAAGCGGAAACACCGTACGCATGATCCATGGTCGACATCGAAAGATTAAACCAAAAAACAGCAACCACACTGAACAGTGCTTCGCCTGAAGCCACAAATTATATTCTTTCCATAATGAATTAATTTGTTTACTAAAAATAACACTCGGTTTGCTAGCAATTTGAAAAATGTCCTCCTAAATGCAGCACAGACATCACCCCCCATTTTCATGATCATTTATAGTGATAGCTGAAGTATTCGAAAAAAAATAGGGAAGTTTGTGAATCAAAAACATTCTACTCCTAAGTTTGAATGTAGGTAAGAGTGAGGCATCGTCTTAGGAATGTGTGAGGATGATTACGAACATCGAAGATTTATGTTCGTGAAATTGGGCTGCAAATACAAAATACTTAGGAATGCTATAAGGAATTCACGATCTGACATCTATACAGTTCTTGCTCTGAACCATATAATGGTCGTATTTTTTGTAAAGCGAAATTCCAGATCATTTCGAACGCAGATAAAAACTTAATAATAGGAACAATGTAATCATGATTCGCCACAATCGCCTCCACCGATGGTTAACTGACACAATGGAATTCACACATAAAAAACATTGTGGTGTTTTTGACGTTGGTATCTGGTATTCGCAGCGTTGTACAACGCCATACATCATCTCAGGAATCATGAATTGTACGATCGATATAAGGGATTCAAAAATCAACACACTCAGCAAGAAAAATTGCTTATTAAGGGTTGTAGCAACTTGTAATTTCACTTCCATTTTAATTGTGTTTCCATTTCCATCGATCCTTGTTTTAATCAACGATTATTACTCCATATATATTTCCGCGCGTGTTCTTCTTCTGATTTGTTCGCTGGCGCTGTTTTATTGCGTGTTTGTGAATCACGACGGTTAACGGCAAAATTGACGCGCCGCCACATTTTTCAGCTTTGCCAATTACTATTGCTGACCAACGCGACGCTTCGGAGTTCAGAGTTGGAATAATTTAATGTGTGGATATTTGCATTGGACATTAAATTTTCACTTACCGTGAGTTCGTTCTTTTGTCTGCAATTACTGTAACATTTTCCTGTTATATTTTTGCACTTATTTACGACATAACTGGTCAGACCGTTTCCCATTTTTCGCACAGAACTCCCATAATTTTAATTGTGCCATAATGTCGTTCGAACCTACTGACACGTTCGATTCTCAATTAAACGTTATTGGAGGCAACACCCCAGCTTTGATATAGCTAACCCACATATTTGGTTCATTCGTCTCGAAGTTATGTTTCGATTTAGACGAATTACTAAACAAAAAACCATCTCTTCTTTCGTGCAATCTCAGCTACCGTCGTATATTGCGGAAGAAGTTCTAGACGTTCGTGATCTGATGCCCGTAAATTCGCCCTATGACACCCTGAAAGCCACTGTTGCTAAACGCACTATGGCTTCTGACGAGGCAAGGTTAAAACAATCGCTTGCCGGTGTAGAGCTCAGGGACAGAACTCCGTCACAGCTTGTGCGACACATGCGTTCCCTTGTGGGTAACACTAAGTTGGACGATTCCGTATTGCAGCAACTCTGGTTGAATTGTTTACCATCCAGTACCAAAGCTATCCTTGCCGTGTCTGTCGATATATTTTGTCTAGACACTCTGGCTTAACTCGCAGACAAAATTCACGAAACATTAGGCGAAACTAATGTTAACCAGGCATCCAAAGGGAGTTACGTACCAAAGCTAGAATCCTCCATAGCAACGTTGACTAGAGAGCTTTCATCATTACAGCTCACAATTTCTAACATGGAACGTTCTAAAAACTCCCGATTTTTACTTCGCCATCGATTCAGAAGTAGTAGCCGTGCGCAGCTGCCGCCCAGGTTGTAAACATCATAATGCACACACAGCCACCAAGTCTGGAAACCAGGTTGCCAGTCGGCGACGGCTGCTCCTGGCAAAATCGCTATTCGCCTCATGTATGCATATGATGCATCGAATAAACTCAACTTTCTCGTGACACTGGTGACGAATTTAGCGTTATACCACGTAGCTGTGATAAACTTGACCTGCCTCCGTGAGGCATCATATTACAGGCGGCTAACGAATCGAAAATCTTGACATACGGTGAGAAACTTTTGAAACTCGATTTCAGACTTAGACGTGCTTTCCCTTTTATCTTCTTGATAGCCGATGTTCAGAAGCCTATCATCGGTATCGATTTCCTGACGAAATACGGTCCCGTCGTCGATCTCCAACACCGACGGCTACACGACGATACCACGTTACTAAACGTGTCCGGTAAGCTATGCTACATCATCTCACCCAGTCTTCGCTAATTTGCGCCGAACAGTGACACATACAGCGACATCCTGTGTGAATTTCTAAACTTTACACGCATATCGACATACTAGGAGACTCCTACTCACGATGTTCAACATCACATCGTTACTAAAGGTCCTCCAGTTTTCGTCAAATCTCGAAGGTTTACACCCGATATGTTAAAAGCGGCGAAATGTGAATTTGAGCATATGTCCGCACTCGGTATCATCAGACCACCCACTAGTCCGTGGGTATCGGTATTGCACATGGTCGCCAAGAAGAACGGCGATTGGAGACCTTGCGGAGATTACCGTGCATGGAAAAGCGTTACCCAACCCAGCCCAACCGCTACCCTATTCCGCATAAACATGCTTTTTCGCAAAGCCTCATCGGAAAATCTGTTTTCTCCAAATTAGACCTCGTATGTGCGTATCACCAGATCCATATGGCACCGGACGTCATTGCCAAGACTGCTGTAATAACACCATTCGGTCTTTTCGAATCACTTCGCATCCTCTTCAGTTTGCGCAACGCAGCACAGTCTTTTCAACAGTTCATGAAACAGATTCTTCCTGGTGTTGATTTCGTCTTCGTGTATATAGACAACGTATTAGTAGCTACTTTATCGCACAAGGAGCATATACGACACCTCCGTGAAATCTTTGAACGTTTTGCCCAGTACGGCGTTACTATCAATCCCGACAAATGCGTTTTAAGCCAGTCGACCATTGATTTTCTGGGCCATGAGATTAACAGTAATGGAATGAGCCCGTTATCCGAATAGACACCATACTATAATATCCAATGCCACAATTAATCAAGAGCTCACGCCATTTTCTAGTCGTCGTTAATTACTATGGACGATTTATTCCTAACACTTCAACCGCTAACCAACATGCTAAAAGGAAATCACGAAAAGTTGTCGATTACAACCGCTGCAGAATACGTATTCGTCGAGGTTCAAGAACTTTTGAGCAACGCTTCCGCTCTAAGTCACTTAAAAAACGACGATAACGCGCATTTGGTCCGGAAAACCGACGCATCACAAGTTACAGTCTAAGCCGCGCTGCATCAAGAAGTAAACGGAGAAATTCAACCACTGTCCTGTTTTTCACGGAAGTTACAACCAGCCCAGACTAGGCATAGCACTTCGGACGCGAACCCCTCGCCATTTACCTAGCTATTAAGCACTTCCGTCACCTACTCGAAGGACGCACATTTATTGTGTTCACCGATCACAAGCAAATCGTTTATGCGTTCCGCTTCCCGACAGACCGACACTATCCGAGAGAAATTCGTCAACTCGACTTCATCGCGCAGTTCACCACAGATATTAGATACATTGACGGTGACCGTAACATCGTCGCTGATGCTCTATCGCGTTGTACTATCCAACAGATAAACAACCCAGTACTGGACCTCAGAAAACTGGCCAGTCATCAAGAAAACGACTCTGAATTTTTCGAAATCATCGCAAATAGGTCACTTAAATTTGCACTTTTGCCGCTGCTCGATTGCTATGCTAAGATTCACTGTGATATGTCGACCTGTAAACCGAGACCTTTCGTCCCGCAAATATATCGCCGGAAGATTTTTGATCAATTAATGGACTGTCGCATCCCAGCATTCGCTCAACCGTAAAACTTATAACAGATCGTTTCACCTGGCACAATATGCAACGCGAAATTCGTCAATGGACAAAACACTTTGTGACTTGCCAGATCAGCAAAATCCACCGGCACACTTGTGCCCCATTGAGTACATATCCTTTACCTGACGGTCGATTTAAGCATGTCCACCTGGACATCGTTGGTCGTTTACCGGTATCCCAAACGCAAAGCTATATTCTGACCGGTGTCGACAGATATACACGCTAGCCCATGGCAGTTCCTTTGCGAGATATTTCTACCAATACCATCGCACGAACATTCGTCGATTATTGAATCTCCATATTTAGAGTGCCTACTACAATTACCACTGACAAAGAATCGCAATTTACAAGTGTTTTGTTCCGCAAACTAAGCCGCTTACTAGAACGTGATCATCTGCCTACCACCGCATACCATCCTGCAGCTAATGGACTAGTTGAACGTTTCCATCGTCAGTTGAAGGCTGCCCTTACCGCTTGTTCAGGAACAAAATGGTCTGAATGCCTTCCTATTGTAATCTTCGGTATTCGAAACACCGTTACAAATATCGGTTGTTGCCTCACAGAGTTGGTATTTGGAACCACACTGGACTGAATAGCGAAATGTTACTTGACACACACACTACCAGCGAAGTTGAAACAGCATCCTACTGCTGAAGACTAAAGCGAAACATTCAGTCTATTAAGCCCGTTCCCACACGTGTTGCCAATTGCCCATAATTTATCCACAAGACCTCAAGAGTTGTCCGTACGTTTTTGTTCGAGTCGATGCTGTTAGAAAGCACTTACATACTCCGTACGGAGGACCATATAAAGTAATGGAACGCAAAGAGAAATATTTGGTTCTGCTACGCAACGGCACCAAAAACAAATTTAGCATCGATCGCTTGAAACCCGCTTATGTCGAACAAAATTCATCACAAGAAGCTGACCCTTCGACTCCACCCACACAAAATATGACGATAAATCATGATCTCCAAAATCGACCTTCACCCGTAGTATGTAACCCTTCACCACGTACAACACGTACCGGCCGTAGAGTGAGGATCCCCGCAAAACTGGTTGAATACGTACCATAAACGGTGTACCGAGCGTTCATCCGTTGACTCACGCTTTAGATGGAGTTCTGTAGCAACTTGTAATTTCACTTTGCGAATCACGACTGTTAATGGCAAAATTGACGTGTCGCCACATTTTTGAGCTTCGCTAATCACTATTGCCGATCTACGCGACGCACCGGTGTTCGGAGTTGGAATAATTTTGTGTGTGGATATATGCATTGTACATTAAATTTTGACTTACCGTATGTACCTGTATGTATGTACCTTTGTATATTTTTACTGTAACATTTTCTTGTAACATTTTTGCATTTATCCACTACAAGGTAATTCTCTACTTATATGTGGACGGAGATCACGCCAAACAAACACTCGAATTTGAATTCAAAGCATCTCGATTTAATACCATTATACGAACACATATACGAATGTAAGCGAATGAGAAACTCAGATCGATACTGGGTTCGGTTTTATATGAAAAACAATCAATCGAAATAATTAATTATCTAATTCAGCGGAGCTTTGCTGATCATTCGGAATTTGTTTGTGAATATTTACGCAAAACTCAGCCATGATTAAAAGGAATGAAGCAATTTGCATGGCAGATAAATCAGCGTTATTTTAACAGTTATGCGAATTCAGCATTATCAGACTTATCCCGCTAACAAAATTTCAACAGTTTTGATTATGAGGCCTAACAAAACTCACAGACCTGATTCGAGAGAATCGATTATGAACATGTTTCGATATTTGAAGTTGAACCAAAAGTGGATAGCAATGAAGTGAGCAACACGGCTTTTTCTCATAAATAACAATTCTATTATCGATATAATATTTTTAGTATGATTTGAAACAAGGTGACTTTACTGACAGAAAAGAATAAAAATGCATACAAATTAAAGCTGTTTTCAAAAGTAGAACGCAGCTCAAAGTTACTGAGTCATGAATGCAGAAGCAATATTCAAACCGAATGTTTTTCTATCTAATGGTGGTTAGAGAACAGTAAACATACCTATAATCTACGAATTGACTTGTACGTTATTATCCATGAGTCTTCATCTCAATTGTTAATGGCGTGCTATCAACTTCCTTGCCAGACATGAATCAAGACGCGGAGTGTAATATTCATTAATCCCGGTATATTCAAACGACACTTGGCTGAATTCTAAATTATTGATTCCACAGGCGTGGTAGTCGCTACATCAGATATTTTAAGGATCTGTCGATGCCGAAATTATTATGCCTTATCCGATCCACGGATGTGATTATGATCTTTTGAGTAGGATTGCGAAACTTACGGCAACTGTCTGATAATTAAATTTTGATATACACGTTGAAGTTTGAAGACTCACAAATTACTTGTCTGACTTATCATGATTGGATTGATAAGATGTCTAAGGGGTTTATTAAATCAAGTTAATTACATACATGTAGCCTACAAGGACATGGGTAGACTGTTCCCTTTCGATTTTACAGCATAATATATTTGAGCGCAAAAATGTGAACATATAAACTTCCTTTCATTTGAAAAGAGTTATTACGTTCAAGTATGCATTGAAGTAGTGCTTAGGTGATGAAGGTATCCTTGTTAACTGCAGCTCTATTTAGAAGGCCTAGATTGACCATACAAATAATTATTGATTCAAAAGTTGAAAGCCTATTTACCAGTGTCTATTAGACTTTCCAGCTTGTATTTCCAACGATACAGGAAACTTCTTCAGTGTACACCGACATTTCGACGAATGATTAGACACAGAGAGACGTTATAAAGCCTCTCAGACACAACGGTTTTATATGAGTTATAAAATGGAATAAATTAATTCAACGTGAACCCATCAGAAAGCTTGACTCTGAAACATGTCTTGTATGAAATATAAAGCAGTGCACAGTTACACGTTAATACACAAGATGGGATGATATATCGAATGCAGCTTCACAAAAGACCACCACCTACTGGTGACACTACAGAATATCCATGTATTCAGAGGCTTGATTGACTAGAAAAAACAGTCAACCTGTAAGTTACGAGAAGGCCAAATAACATGAAAGACACGTGATGGGACAATAACTACAGCATCGGAATCTGCCGAGGTTTTAGCCCATTTCTTCTCCACGTCTTCAGCCCACGAAACAACCGTTACCTGCCTTTAACTCCGTCACCTCACCTGAAAATGTTTACAACAACTAACTATTACCCCGGACAGTGTCCTCCGCACATTGCTAAAATCTCAACACGGAAAAAAAATCTCCCGGAGTGACGAAATTACCCCCGTGATCCGCAAAAACTGTGCTTCTACTTGTGTACGACCATGACCTACTTGTTAATCTCTCTTCAACCCAAAGTTTCGTTCCATGTGATTGGAAGAATGGCATCATTACCCCAATCTACAAAAGTAGGAAACCGTTTCGGTGTAAAAGCACAAGCCTGATCCAGGCAAAGTGTGCACAGTCAGAGACTGCACTTGGGCTGAGATACTGTCAGGTTGCCCAGGCCTAGACAGAATGACACGGATGTGCAATCGTGCAGTATTTCTGTGCTGTGCGGCTAAACATCGTGCTAAATTGATTGCAACCGGTAGTGGAGTTCCATGCTGAAACACGCTGGAGTCTCACTACCATTTCTATTTTCTATTTTCTTTCTAACCGTTCCGAAGTATCCAACTATAGACCAGTCACACTACTACCGGTGATATCTAAAGTAATGGAGCGCCTCGTTGCAAACAGCGTCACAAAACATCTGGAAGACAATTGCTTGCTCGCAGTCGAACAACACGGCTTCAGAAAAAGACACTCTTGCCTTTCAAACCTTCTGCTCTCCCTCGATGACTGGACACAAGCTGTAGACAAAGGTCTCACCATACACGCGTGTTATCTTGATATGTCCAAAGCATTCGATCGTGTCAACCACAGTCTGTTACTACAAAAAATGGAGCAATGTGGCATCAAGGGTTCATTACTAGCCTGGTTTGAGGATTATCTCCGCGACCGTGTCATTCGAGTAAGGTTTGACGGTGCTTTATCACGACCCATTGCAGTAACGAGTGGGGTGCCGCAGGGATCAGTGCTGGGACCAATTCTTTTCCTGATCTATGTAAACGACTTACCTAAACTTGTTCGCTGCAAAATCTTGTTATTTGCGGATGACATCAATCTGTGGACACAAGTACGCACAACTGAAGATTGCAGACAACTTCAGCTGGACCTTGATGCCTTACAGAACTGGTCAGTTAGAAATGAACTACCTTTCAATTTCAGCAAATGCAAGGTATTGACTGTTGAAAGACATTTCGAGTTCTCTTACACCCTTGGTTCCCATATTCTTGAAAGCACTGACAAGGAGAAGGACTTGGGTGTGTGGGTGAGCAGCACGTTGAAACCGTCGTATAACACCACAGCTGTCTATGAAAAGACGTCACGAGTACTGCTTCTTCTAAAACGCGTGTTCGGGAGTTTCACGAAGCAAACTGTTCATCGAATAATTAATACGTACTTGAGGCCAACCATGGAGTATGCGGTTCAGGCTTGGTCACCCTGGCTACAGAAGGACATCAGCCTCTTGCAGAGAATATATCATCGGACCACCAAGCTCGTACGTGGTTTAAAACATAAACAATACGAAGATCGGATTACAAGCCTCAATCTCTTCGACTCTCGCTACCGCCGTCTTAGAGGCGAATTGATTCTTATGTTCAATATACTGCATACCCACAACCATCCCCTGAATCAACTATTCACACGACTACCACCACGAACAAGCCGGAGTCATAACTATACAGTACTTATTCCCGACTCGAGGCTGAACTGTCGAAGGTATTTTTATTCTGTACGTGTATGTTTTACTTGGAACTCCCTACCCCGTAACGTTGCACATTCACCCAACTTGGATATATTCAAATCGAACTTGGACAACTTCATGTCGACCAATCCAAACATTGAAACAATATATTCTGCATCATGAAGCTTTGAACCCATGCATCGAAGTAAACTATACATATTTACCCTATCAAACCGGTTGAAAACAATTTCTGCTCTATGTATTTTTACGTGATTCCTGAACTGATCAGTAGGCAAACAAACCCCGTTGTACTACCTATGTTATTTGTAATTCGCATATTATTCTGTGGTTTTTGTAAAGCTATGTGCTTTTTAGACCATTAAATTGAATTGAATTTCTTCGCCCGGACAGTGACATCGACCAGTACAGAAAATCAAAGGGCGCGAATTATATGAAGAAGTGGATACTAAGAACAACAAAAAGAGGATATCAGATACATGAAAACAAACAGGAAGCGACCAACAGTACTGCCATTTTCACTATTTCATTTCTCCTTTTTCTTCGATCATGATTTTACTGCATAACGCCGTCACTCCAGAAAAGATAAGATTCGTAATACGAGCTGTGTTCTGTGAACCAAGACGAGGGGGATCCAAAGACAAAGCCGTCGCTAGAACGCAGTGGTCAGAAAACACCACTAGAGCCCAAACCAAACCGGACAACCCAATGCTTACAAATAGACTACTAAGTAGTAGAGGTGAAGCACAGGTCGTGTGTATATAATCACGTCCGCTTGTCTACCTTTAATCGAGAAAGCTTTGCGACGAACGACAAGGCTTATTCTTATGCACATGTCTAAGAACCGGGTACGTATTTCGGACGCTCTGTGGAAAAATTACGAATTTTATCTATTCTGTGAAATTGCTGTAAAATAGACTATTTTACTATATTGTATTATATTATCATTATATTTCCTACTGATTAATTACGCCTGTGATAAAATCAGCCTATAACTTTTCTGTTAAATTATAGTTACTCATACTTCTCACTGTCAGATGAGTACAAATAATGTTTGCCTCAACTGCAATAGCTGTAAAATGTGGCCATGGGCATTGATTGCACAGCTTGCAAGCGTTGGGCTCACCCTAGCTGCTCTGGCATACATAAATCTCACTATGGGATTTATGCAAAATACCGCTGGTTGCAATTGCATTGCAGCTGCTGCCGTAAGGCTGCCACTGACGCTGCTTCTATTATTAAAAAACTACAAAATAGTGTAATCTCGCCTAGCTCGTCAAACGTAGTACCCACTCAAACTTAGACATGTGTTTTGCGTGCAAATATGAGCCCGGGGACAACTGCATCCAAGGCGAAAGTTGACCAAGTTAGCCTGTTACACCATACACCAAAGGAGGACAATGTAAGTAGAACTTCGAAAAAAACATGCAAATAAAGATCTGGATTAACTGCAGCCAAGGAAAAAGTTGAAAACATTAGCCAGCTACCCGTCCTACCAGCCTAGCTACCACTCTCAAGTTGACCAATGTAGCTAGAAGCTCGAAGAAGCCTACTAATACCGATAAGGTCAGTACACAAAAACGGTAACATTCAATTGTTGCTGGTTCACCTGTGCTGGATCAAATTATCCAAAAACTGATGCTCTTGCCCTAAGTAGCACGCTCCCTCGGTTGCTTCGACCGAGGGTGAAACAGGATTAAATTCAGAAACACGAATATCCAGTGCCCAAGTATTGTACACAATGTACGCAGCATAAGGAACAAGTGGGCTAAACATTCTTTCATTGTGGCTAAGTTACACACAAGGGTTGTTGCGCTTTCTGAGACCTAGCGGACTGCGCTTGATGAGGCGCCGATAAACATCAGCGAACAGTATCTCGTCATCAGATGCGATAGACCCGGCGATAAGCGGCGTTGCACACCTATTGGAGTGTGGTTTGCACAGTATGGGTACAGGTATACCTTAAGCCAGTGAAAACGTCAAAGTTGTTACGAGTATCATGACTTGCTACAAGACATCCCTCGCAATTGCTTGTCTACGTCACACCCAGTGCAGCCCAACATGAGATTACACAGCTTTTGAGACACTAAACGGTTTGTTTCACTTAGCTTCCAGTGTACTTACCTTGGATGATTTCAACCTCCTAAACATAGATTGGCCTGTCCCTACAGGTGTAGTTACCCAGCACCCTGATACCTTTCTCAAAAGGCTCAATAACCATGCGTTACACCAGCATGTTAGTGATCCTACAAGGTTTCGTAATGGGTGCAATCCATCCAATCTGGACTTGCTATTTTCGTCCCAGGTAGAAGCCTTTAAGCATTTGAAGTACCTACCACCACTCGGCAAAAGCTATTAGGTAATGATAATTGCGTTTTAACAAACGTTTCTCTCTTCCTAGACGCAATTTTGGGCTTCTAGACTGGGGTTCACTCCTGCAGAATTCAAAAACTTCCCTTCAGTTATCTCGCGACTCTAATTTGAGTGAAAACTGGGATAGAATCTGTAAGTATCTGAACGAGTTACAAGATAAGCACGCTCCGTTTTAGTGTGTGAAAGGCATCAAAGGCCGCCCTGGTGGTCTCCTTGAGTCCGTTGGTCTACCCATGGCCTATGGCAGCAATATAATCTATCCCTCACTTTTGGTTCTTGAGCCCGCAACAAAACCGCTCGGAATGCTTGTGTTAAATTACAGTGTTTACCCAAACAGGATTTTGAGTTATGTTTAGCTATGAATGCTAAATCCAATCCGAAAAGATTTACAGCTACGCAAAGTCAAAAGGCAAAACCAGGGAAAGCATAGGAGATTTGAAACTGGAAAACGGAAAAGTAGCAGATACCGACCTGTCTAAGGCGACTGCCTTCTCAGGGTTTTTCAGTAGCGTTCAAAGACAGGATAATTCTTCAAATGCACCATCGGGTCTGCTCAGCCTGACACCGGGTACCCATGTATTAGATGAGTTGACCTTCAATGAGGCTGAGGTATGACGCACTTATCCATGTTCGAGTCACCAGATCTAAGGGACCGGATGGTATCCACTAAATTATGCCTAAAATTCTTGCCTCAGTGCTTACCGAACCGGTTTGCAAGCTCTTTAATTCATGCTTGCAGCTGGGAGTGGTTCATAGTAAGTGGAAAGAAGCAATTCTTCATATGCACCGTCTGGATTTCTACGCGTCTCAACATTATCTTCACAAGGGAATGCATTGGATGTTTGAAACCGAATGTCAGGAAAGTAGCTAATACCGACCTGTCTAAGGCGACCTCATTTGCAAAGATTTCCAATACCGTTCGACGACTCAATAATTTTTTAAATGCACCTTCTGGGCCGCTTAGCCTCCATCTGGTGCCCTGCATTAAATGAGTTGTACTTCAATGAGGCTGAGGTGTATGACGAACTTAACCATGTTTGCGAAAACAAAGCTGTGGGATCGAACGGTATCCAATCAACTATGCTAAAGAATCTTGACTTAGTGATTACCGAACTGTTGTGCAAGTTCTTTGATTCATGCTTGCACGTGAGAGTGATTCCTAGTGAGTGAAAAGGAGCCATAGTCGAGCCAATACACAAGGGTGGTTGCAGTTCAAATCTTAGAAACTATAGACCTGTCAGCCTGACTAGCATCATCTCAAAAGTATGGAAAACTATTGCGTGACAAAATCTGTCAGCATCTTAGTCGGCATTCTCTACTGAGTGTAACTCAAACATGGATTTCTTAATGGTAGATCCTGCCTGACTAACCTTCTTAGTTTTCTCGATACTGCAACATAAATGCTGAACGATGGAAGGCCAGTCAAAGCCGTCTACCTAGATTTTACCATGGCTTTTGATTCCGTGAGTCACCGTCTTCTATAGATCTAGCTAGTAGCCAAAGCCATACATGATAGTCTACTTGCTTGGATAAAAGCATTCCTTACAGGTAAGATATTCAGAGTTGGTTGGATCCACGTTGTCTAGCCAAACCGACGTGATCAGTGCAGTCCCTCAATGATCGGTACTCGGTCTTCTTATATTCCTAATTTTCATTGATGATTTGTCTTCTGCCTTGAAGTGTCTATGCTTCATTTTCGCGGAAGATGTGAAGTTCATCGGATCAACGGATGAAGATTACTTGATGTACGACCTCGAGCGGGTCATAAACTGGTCCTACCAGTAGGACCTCCCCTTGAACCTTAAAAAGAGCAAACTCTTATCAGCACTGGGTGATAAGATTTCGGTCGAAGTGTCAAGAAATTCCCTCAGAGTTAACACCGCACATTGTGTTAAGGATTTGAGATTACTGGTAAGGGCTGACTACAAATGGGAGGACCAATTAGACGCTGCAGCTCAGCGTGTACGCAAGGTACTTTTCGGCTGAGATCAGTGCTATGGAGCAGAAGACCCGATGTATTCCTGCCGCTTTACAGGGCCGCATATCGAATATTGTGTTCAGGCGTGGTCCTCACTAAAAAAAGTACATCGTTTGACTTTCAGTGCACATCCCCTTGCAACTCGCATGTATGAGGGTCAACGAGGGAAACCGTACGCTGTACACTTGATGTCTCTTCATCGTTTTTCCCTTAGGCGCCGTCGTTTAAGAGGTGACTAAATTTAAACCTTTAAGGTCTTGAAGTGTTTAAGTGACGTGCCAATGAACGACTTCTTTACCTTAAGTCCCGAGTTTGACACCCGGGGCCGTTCACTTAAAATTGCTGAGAAGCCATGTCAGCTGGACTACAGGAAAAACCTTTTCAGCCTCATGGTGGTAAACGTCTGGAACATTCCTCCAAAAGAACTAACATCGTGCAGTTCCGTCTCGAGTTTTAAGCAGTGTTTGGACCGCCACTAGGGCAAGTTTTTTCTTGGTTACTCTCCCTAATTGCGATACAAGCTTAGGAAGATCACTTTTAGCTTTATCCCGTAAGTAAATGCTAGTTTTTTAATGCTACTTCAGCTGACCTCTCACCGCGCTGATGAAGAGAAACTGCCTTTTATTTTTCCAGCATCGGTTATAACGCGGTGCTCCCTAAATACAATCCGGTTAACCTCTTGGCGTCGTGATCGTAGATTTCAAACAGACAAAAATGTTTTGGCAGTGGTGGATGCTTCTTTACAGCTTTCCACTGGAAGAAATTCTGGACGCTCGATTGGCTCGTTAGCCACATACTGTCCTGTGCAAACTGAACTGAACGTAGTTTACATATATTCTTCGTCACTTAGCGGCTTCAGCGCGGATCTTGATCTACTCACCCCTCCCATGCAACTCCCTATTCGTTATTCACCAACGAGAACATGAGCACAAATCGGTGCACCAACAAATCAGACTTAGAGGCTGCCATCGGATTTTCTCCACCAGGGTTGGCATTCAGTGGAATGTTATCCCATATACATTTTGTAACCACTTCTTTCGCACGATTAAAAAGCTCCACGAATAAAACATACCTCATAAAAATATAGTTCCTAATTTGTAAGAATAAAATGCATGCTTCTACTCATTTGCACGGCAATCTCGATTTCATCCCAGTTGCGTTTCTCATTCGAACCACACTAGTCCTTCACCAGCTTATTGCTCTTCCAAAACTCAGAATCAGAGGTCCTCACGCATGTACTTTCAATTAACCTTGCTTAGGAAGATACGATGGGGAGCACTGTTCCGGGTTGATCAACTACGTGTCCAAGTGCCACAAATATCGAAAGACAGTGCAAGATAAACGCGAATGACCCACTATAAGGCCGTGAAACCCAAATGTGTCTTCATTTTTTGTCTACTCACGACATTTTGCGTTTAGTACAAGCGTTTTGGTTCTAATACCGTGATACACTCTTTAATCATTGACAGTTTTCAACATTGATGACATGATAAGATGCAGCTCCTTGATCCAGAACTTGTTTGCTTCATACTGAGTCAGTCATGTGTTTGCCAACCGACTACCGGCAGTACATCAATGACAGCAGTTGATTTTTTAAGAGAGAAATGATGACGGGATTGCTGGTAAACAACAGTTCACAGAACCCGTACAATAGACCAAATGTCTACCGCAGATCGAACTTTAGGATCAACCAGAGCAGTTTGCGGATATAGTTTCATCTATGAAGAAAAGAAAGATTAAATAGCCTGCAAAATCCGAGCTCAGGAAACCGCCACGTTAAATATCAATAAGTGGGAGCGGTTCCGTTAATTATTGACGCGAGCATATACCAGCGATGTCCAAGTAGTACGGACAAACATCACAAGCTAACATATTACATTGATCAAATTGATCGGTTTCGGATTCTGAACAAACATTTTGATTCGGAATTCATTTAAAAGAAATCACACTGGTCGTGCCAGATGAGTTTATTTCAACGTAATAGAGAATCGCGCAAAGTGCAGCACATCACAAATGCAGCAAAATAGAACCGAGAAAAATTATTTCAGAAAAAGTTTACAGAAACCCGGCTATTCACAGAAATGTATATTGCAGAAAAGTAAACGAATTGAAAGGCTTCCGGCAAACTTAAATAAACAATGTAACAGAAGATTAAAATCAGTGAAACAAAGAAGAAAAAACAATTATCCGATCTGAAAAGAGAATGAAAATTATATGGTGGTAATTGTAATTAATGACCAATTTTCTATAGGCTTAACATTGACAAACGGAATACACGAGTAGATAATTAATTATTAATGGCCAAGAACTAAAACTCAGTAAATTTCAATACGAGACTAGAAGGTTCAAGTCGAATCGACGAAGCAGGCGATGAGAATGTAGATTGACAGGGAAAACATAAGAAAATGAATAAAAGTGCTAATTTGGATGCATTTGAATCACAACTCAAGAATCTAAGGATTTAACAAAGGTATGACATGGGTTGAAGTGATGAAAACTTTAATCTCAGTTTTCATTTTGATTTCGAGAATACTTTCAGAGCAGTCATGTTGAAATTCGTTTTTGGAAGTGGTGGGTATTTTTGTGCATCGCACAAAAGAAATCTGTTGCAAACTGGCAAGTGTGCCAGAAACTGTCCTGAACTAAGCAGGGAGAGAAGGGACCTGTTTAATCATCAATGCGATGACCATATTTATGAAATTTGGGATAGTTAAGTGCTTTTCGCAACCATAATGTGGAATACGCGGCAGCATTTATCGGCATTAAGAAACTAATTACCACTGAAACATGCGGCTATTTGACTTCGAGAATGGCTAATCTCACTTGAAGATGTTGCTACTTTCATGATATTTTACAACCGATTTTGTTCCCTGAGCAACGACTGTGACATTTATGATAAAATGAATGTGCGAAATTCAAGGGACAAGCCAGTCTCAATGTAGTAAATTGTTTCTGATTTCGAGGTGATTTCAATATGCTCGGTTAGCGTGAAACAGCACGTATATAGGACGTTTGGGTGTTTAACCGCGCAAGAACTGTTTCACAACACCACACAGCTGCACTTGCAAATAAGAGATCAAACTCCAGGTGCTTTTTGTGATAAGCTCTATTAGAAAATTGAGCAACGACCGTAAACGGATCGCATATCATAACTTGTGAATGAAATCAAAGACTAATTAAAAGCATACAGTTCTTCCAAAAATGTTTTGACAATGTGACTCGAATAATGAAATACGGCAAGTTTCAATTTTATTTCTCCGAGCTCAATTTGAAAAGACATTGAAATTCTAGGCCTGCTCCAAATACATTCGAAAAAGGAATGTAGTATTTTGAAAGACGTTACGATTGTAAAGCTACAAGGGAACCAAACACTCGCTTATCAGAGTAAATTAAGAGTAACATATACCGCCAGTAAAATTAGCCAATTTATGTGTGTAAAATCACAGACATGAAGTGTCGCAGTCATAGACTACATGTGGGGTGAGATATTACCAACTTGCACAAGCCAAGACAGATATTACAAAGTGTGCAGTTTATTACCGATGACAATCAAGTTGACAACGAGTAACCTGGGCAGTACAAGAGTACTATGCGACGCTTTGCATGATAATAAAGTGCAAATCGATAGTGTCAAGTTTCCATGTATCGTTCACGGTTAGTCAGCAACGTCGGGATGATTTGCGTTCATTGGATAAGAGTTCTGCATTAGGGCTTCAAAGTAAGCGGGGGATAGAACGTAGGGTCGACATTCGAATTTCAACACCGAATAGAGCGGCTATTATGGCTTTCAATTCTAGTCGTGACCTAGACAGGCGAACCTGTCAAAGTCATGTGAACATGTATTGTAGACGAGCTTAAGTTTTGCATGTTAGTTAGTCCACGTTACATCAAAACGCATCGGATCTCACACAGGTGCGAAACATGTAAAACAGGACAACCCAGCGCTCGGTGAGGATAAAAATATGCACATATAGTGAGCAATCAAGGAGGAATTGAAACTATCACAGAGAATAGGATATGATGACAAAAACCGGATGAACAAATTGCAGGATGATTTCAAAACACATGCAGTTTGTTCCATGGCCAACCCCAAAAATTTCACGGGTGTTGCTCACATACACAAGACTGTGTTCAACAGCTTCAATCCTCAATGCAACCTCGGCAACGAGCACTGATATCAATATGCTCGATTTGGTCCAAAATTTGGCTTTTATCCGGTGAGCACAAGGTTTCACATTGGCACCTTTTATGACAAAAGACGTACTGCTTATTATAATATGTTCTCGCTGGAAGTGACGAGGAAAGTCTGTTAAGAGGCATTGCATTGAAAGCCGCAAGAAAGCTCCACTCGTTCAAAAACTTGATTGATTGCGTGTATCATTCAGAGTGTAGGCACCACATTCCAATTCGTTTGGGCTTACTCTTTGATATATTCCCTAAGTACTTAAGTTTCACTATTGCCCAATTTTTAAGGATGCTATTTCATCATGGTTGTGTGGCAATTAGGCATCCGTGAATTGCTACCAGTGTAATGCTTTTCCTAATGATCAACATGAGATAAATCAAAATAAACTTATGACACCTGTTCAATATTAGTCTTAAGCCAAAATTTCTAATATTATTAAATAAACGATTTTACTCCAGTATGATTAAAACAACTCCCTAAAATGCTGCAAGTAAAAACTTTGTTGAACATAGAAGGCCAGCATAGAATTAACGAACCGATCCCATTGATAAATTCGAAGGAGTAACCAAAAGTGAAAGTATTACTCGATTATAGGGTTCTTACAGAACACGATGTCAAATACAGAATCAAAAGTGGATTCCTGGCCACGCACATTAAAAGACCAAGTTTGTGTGCTACATCCCCATCCCTGGCAACCATTTTACCGGTTTAGGGAGTTTACCTTCTCAGGGGAGACAGTAAGATCTAATATAGATATATATATATAATTATATTATATATATATATTATATATATAGATAGAATATATAGACGAGAGAGAGATAGATATAGAGATATAATTATATAGATAATATCGAATTTCGGTACTATGCCACTCTCGCTACTATGCCACTTTTGCTCGGTCCCAACAAAATTCAATACAAAAAATTTACTATGCCACTCCTTACTCTCGTTACTATGCCACTATTCTGTGGCTATTTAAAAGTGCATGTTTGCGCATTTTACGCATATAGTCAGCCGGTTTCAAGGTCAAACACGCGATGTTTCTCCCTGACATAGTTACAACAAGCCAATGACCTCACGCACAACAACAAGCCTCTTTCCTACTCTTGCTTTAAGTATCGATAGATAGACCCACGAAAGCGCGCGCACAAACAGACACTCACAACAGTGACATCGTTATTTTTCAAACTATTCAGCCCATAATGTCAGCTCAGAAACGCAAGCGAACCGACTTTACGCTGAAGGAGAAGCTCGAGATCATCGATGCTGCGAAGAAGGAGCCGAATCAGTCCAAGTTGGCGAGGGAGATTGGCAAGAAATGGGGCGTCGAAGTTAAGAGAACAACCGTGAAGGGCATTCTCAGCAAGAAGGATGCAAATTGAAGCTGCAATCAAAGCTGGAGTTCCATCGAAGCGCATAAAGCTGACGCAGCCTCAAGACCCGAAGCTTGAGGAGGGAGTGCTGATGTGGCTGAAGCAAGGAAGAGGACTGAATCTGCCTGTCAGCGGCGATCTGATCAAAGAGAAGGCGATGAAACTGGCCGAGCTGATGCACATCCCAGACTTCATGGCGAGCGACGGTTGGTTAGACTGCTTCAAGAAGCGCAATGGCGTCACGTTCAAGACATTGCAGGGCGAAGCTGGAGCGGTGGATTCCCAATCCCTTATTGATTGGCAGCAGCAGGTTCTCCGGCCCTTACTCAGACAGTTCTCTGCAGATGATGTCTTCAACCTGGACGAGACTGGACTCTTCTGGCAACTGCTTCCGAACAAGACCATGGCTTTCAGGGGAGAGCGGTGTACTGGAGGAAAGAAAAGCAAGCAAAGGATTACTCTTCTGGTTAGGGCAAACATGAGCGGCAGCGAGAAGTTTCCCCTTTTGGTGATCGGCAGTTCCAAGAGACCCCGTTTCTTCAAGAAGAAGGAGATCCCGGTCACGTACAAGGCAAACTCGAAGGCGTGGATGACGGCGGAGATTTTCGAGGAGATGTTGCGTGCGTGGGACGGACGACTCGGCCAGCAAGGACGCAGAGTTCTGGTCTGCCTCGATAACTTCTCTGGCCACCCTCCCGAGCTCCAACTGAACAACATCCAACAGGTCTTCTTCCCACCCAATACGACAGCCAATTCACAACCAATGGATCAGGGAATCATAGAGAACTTCAAGCGCCACTATAAAAAGCTGTTGCTATGCCGCCGGCTAGAGACGATGGACGATCGCGGAAAGGAGTTCACGTTCACGTTGCTCGACGCTCTACACGTCGCCCGGTATGCTTGGGAGCAGGTCAGCAAGTCGACAATCAGGAACTGTTTCGCGAAAGCCAAGTTTATCGAAGAAGAAATCCGAACTGAGCCTCAGGATGCGGAGCTGCTCGAGATCTGGAAAGCACTGCCTGCCGAGGAAAAGATGCACGATAACGAGCAGATCGAGCTGCCTGACTTTCTCGAAGCCGACGAACGCGTCGCAACTGGCGGTTCCTTCACGCTGGAGGAGATTGCGGAGGAGATGCTGTACAATGAGGAGCCGGTGGAAAGCGAAGACGAAGTGAACGTCGAGGAAATCGTTTTGTTCGAGGAAGCCCAGCGTGCTTGGATCACTGTCCGAATGTTCATGCAGCAGACAAGCGGGAAGCCCGGTGTGATGCAAGCGTGTGACCGGCTAGACAACGAGATGAACGAGATCCGACGAAAGAAGATGCGTCAGCCGACGATTTCTGAGAGCTTTGGACTGATCGATTGAGCAAATAAATGATGGACTTGAGAAAATAAAGCCGTTTTTACAAAACCTCGTTACTATGCCACTCTCGCTACTATGCCACTCTTGCTCGGTCCCAACGGGTGGCATAGTACTGAGATTTGAGTATATATATATATATATATATATATATATATATATATATATATATACTCAAATCTCGGTACTATGCCACCTCGCTACTATGCCACTCTCGCTACTATGCCACTTTTGCTCAGTCCCGACAAAATTCAATACAAAATAAATTTACTATGCCACTCCCTACTCTCGTTACTATGCCACTATTCTGTGACTATTTAAAAGTGCATTTTTGCGCATTTTACGCATATAGTCAGCCGTTTCAAGGTCAAACACGCGATGTTTCTCCCTGACGCCGGTACAACAAGCCAATCACCTCACGCACAACGACAAGCCTCTTTCCTACTCTTGCTTTAAGTATCGATAGATAGACCCACGAAAGCGCGCGCACAAATAGACACTCAAAACAGTGACATCGTTATTTTTCAAACTATTCAGCCCATAATGTCAGCTCAAAAACGCAAGCGAACCGACTTTACGCTGAAGGAGAAGTTCGAGATCATCGATGCTGCGAAGAAGGAGCCGAATCAGTCCAAGTTGGCGAGGGAGATTAGCAAGAAATGGGGCGTCGAAGTTAAGAGAACCACCGTGAAGGGCATTCTCAGCAAGAAGGATGCAATTGAAGCTGCAATCAAAGCTGGAGTTCCATCGAAGCGCATGAAGCTGACGCAGCCTGACGACCCGAAGTATGAGGAGGGAGTGCTGATGTGGCTGAAGCAAGCAAGAGGACTGAATCTGCCTGTCAGCGGCGACCTGATCAAGGAGAAGGCGATAAAACTGGCCGAGATGATACACATCCCAGACTTCATGGCGAGCGACGGTTGGTTAGACAGCTTCAAGAAGCGCAATGGCTTCACGTTCAAGACAGTGCAGGGCGAAGCTGGAGTGGTGGATTCCCAATCTCTTATTGATTGGCAGCAGCAGGTTCTCCGGCCCTTACTAAGGCAGTTCTCTGCAGATGAAGTCTTTAACCTGGACGAGACTGATGCAAGCGTGTGATCGGCTAGACAACGAGATGAACGAGATCCGACGAAAGAAGATGCGTCAGCCGACGATTTCTGATAGCTTTGGACTGATCGATTGAGCAAATAAATGATGAACTTGAGAAAATAAAGCCGTTTTTACAAAACCTCGTTACTATGCCACTCTCGCTACTATGCCACTCTTGCTCGGTCCCAACGGGTGGCATAGTACTGAGATTTGAGTGTACTTTGCCTATTGAGAATAAAATTAATATATTACTCCTATAGTATCCAACTCAAAGATATGCGCCACTAGCCTGATTTTAACCCCTAATTGTAAAGTCATGTTAAGGTGTCAAATTTTGAAAACAATCCTTAGGATTTGTTTGAATGTCGGTGTTTTACAGCCACGCAACTCTAGCTATGTTTTTTCCACTTTATTTTTGTCTACTTCTCAACGATATTTAACCTTTCCAAAATAATCACATTCCTCTAGGAATCACACAAATCAAAAATGTTCATTAGTAATATTGTTTATTTCGAAAATCACAAAATAATACTCCACATGTCCATCTTCTATGGGTACAGCTCTTTAACCCAGAAATTTTGCAGTCTGTCTGTATCAGTTGTTACTTCGGTCTGATTTGTCAGACGATTCGATGAACGTAAGATTTAATCGGTGTTAGCTTACACTGTATCTGTTTGGAAGACCTAACAAGGAGATCAGATCGACGGACGACCACAACAGATGTTGCTGTCTTCTTCTCGACTGGTCGGGCATACGACGCTGCTCAAATGTTTTAGTCCAGAGAAACATTCATGAAGGCTTAATCGCGATCGTTCAAACGGTGGACGGTAGCTCATGTCATAAGGCGTCAGTCCTGGGTTCGAATCAGACCTGAGACAGCATATACACTGCTGAGTTTCTGAGTTCTGAGTTTTGAGCTTATGTATTCTTGTGCGATGTTGGATTCGGTCAACACATAATTCTTTCGCGCCTTTTGATCATTTTGAACGTGGTCGATGTCACCGGTCCCGCGGCAAAGGCCAATCATTATACACGTAATGCAGATAGACGTTTGAAACATTTTTAGCGAACGATAGAGTAAATTGAAGTATACAATGCTATACATGTAGAGACGCTGGTCTGCTCATACCAAGTAAAATGATTCAATTTGCTACTGGCGGAGTGTTTAGTCATTCAAAAAGCTGCAAAACTTGAAATTCATGCGATGTGATGTACATTCATGGTCGACATCGACCGACGGAGGCCAACAACACTGGCGGAGTTCTTAAGGGTTATTAATGATGGCTGCATCTTTGGCAAACAGATGGTCACGAATTAGCGCATTCCGTAGCGTGATAAGTGATCTCAACAAATTCATGCTAAAAAGCTTGCTATATTTTCTTGTACATTCATAAACACATTTTGTTCTCGACTTAAAAGTGTGCAACGAATGCAGAGTAAAGAAAATGCCGAACCGCGTTGTAGACAGAACACCCTTGTTTGATACGTTGGCGAATTTCAAAGTGTTCGAAATTAAACCGTTAAAATGGACTGGGCTTTTCGTGCCACAGTGGACCTGAATGACGCGTATCAACACTCTTTATGGGCAACCTCTATGATCGAGCATTATCAATGGCCCTCTATGCTGAAGTGAACGTAGGTATTCAATAAATCAATAACAACAGCGTTTCCTCATGTTCGCTGTTCCTGACAATGTTTTTAAAGTGTTATAGAGAGAAGATTATGTCAACGTTTGATCATTCCCTGCGAAAGCCATATTGAGATTCGGATAAAACTCTATCAACTAACACTTGTACCCGGACGGGAAAACTTCAGCACTCAAAGAACGTTTCTCGGTAATTGTTCATTTCGATTTGGTAACTCGAGTTAGTTTGATTTGCTTCTCAATGTGCACACATTTTTCTTTTGTATTACTGTCCGTAAGTTTAAATTATCCGTCTCCATTGCTCTCTAGGAACACGCCAGTTTACGCGCTTCGATCGAACATTAAATGGTTGTAGATTGTAGTTCAACAGCGTTCCAACATTTAAATGCACAGACAATCTGCCGCCCCGCGCATTTATATACTTCTTCGTGTATAATAGACATGTCCTCACTTGACCGTATTCAAGAATCAAGATTCAAGCCTATATGGTGGGAAATATAGCAATCGCTTTATATGCACCATTGAATAACACCTATAAAATATATAGAGGGTGCCATCAAAACTAAATTGAGGTGTTTGGTTTGTGTGGGTTCATATGAGTTCAATATACAGGGACGGTAGTGAAGTGCTCTTGGATATCACATTCTAGGTTCGAATTGAAATCTCGGATCGTGGTAGCCTTCACAATATCGTGTGATAGTGAATTTCAGAGAAGCAATGTTGTCTATAATCGAATATTCTTTTCTGTATAACAGACAATTTGAATGACTTCATGGCTTCTCATGCTAACTGCATTCTATCAAGTCGCATATTTGAGGACTTTCTATCTTCAGCATTTTAGATTTTAGGGTCTGTCGCTCGTTTATCTCCTTCGTGTAAAATCGGTCAATCCTAGGATGTCCATGCTTGCTTGGTATTGAAATTTGTTGCATGTAATCCTCTGAATTCCCCGCTCGGTGGTATATATCATCCCACAGGTCAATGTCTTTGCGTAATCACGGTGCCCGAAAGGGCTCTGTGTCCTCTATCGTTGGATTTATAATGCGGCGGGTGGTTTCAATTGTGAACCGACCAAATATTCTCCTCAGCATAAGCAAAATACAGCTGGGCGTATAATTACTGATGTCAAACTTTAGTTGGCTTTTCCCTGAAACTGTCTTTCTGAGGGCGTGCAAAACGTCTTTGTATACCAAAGTATTGTGGTGCTCACATCCCCATCCATTACATACCACTACCGGTTTCAGGCTGTTTGCCATCGTCAGGTGGTGACAGTAAGATCAGGTTCAGTGAGCCTTGAAAATAAAGCCATTTTTCTTTCTTTCAGTCTTTGTACACCGTTTGACGTGATTACATATCTGAGGTTTTTTCGTCGAATTCGAAGGTAGCATTAAATACTCCGTCTGTATATATCACGAAATAGATTGAAGTAAAGTGCCTTTCAACATCATATTCTGTGAGCCCTCGATCCTTAAATTAGTAAAAGTAGAATGGCGATTAAGAGTGCGTTAAATGATAGACTCACACAGAGTACTTTATGAAATTAGCAATTTTTTACTAATATGATCTCTAAAACAATTCAGATTTGGAAGATAAGATTGATGATGGCATTGCCTTAAGATGTTTTTGTATGAAAATCATTTCCCCTCTCCGGCATTATGGAAGTAATACTTGACGAATCCGTATAAAAATGCTTTGTTGTGCTTACTAACATCGCTGCGATTTAGTCACATTTAGAAAATATGTATTCGTCAATGATATCATGAACGGGTCTTCACGAGGCGTATTGTGGTTTCCAGCTTATGGTATACTGTGGACAGACTACAGTACGACGAATAATTTAGTCTGATGACTCAAGCTGCTGTGAATAGAAATATGCAAACTACTCGCTGCGTTTTATTAAAAACTGGCTAAAGAAAACGATTTGATTGTCTTTTTAATGACATAAATAACACTTGCATATTCACAACAACCGTCGCTATATTTTCAATCACTGTACTGCAGAATATCCTTACTACGACTACTGCAACAACTCAACGGTACGAAGCCTTTAGAAATATTCACAAAGTTGAACATAATGGTCATCATTAAAAGTACGTTATTCTTGTTTCACTCATTTGTGATCTCATCACCACTGTATATCTAGGTTTGTGTCGGATTTCATTCCGGGACCATCGCCATTGTATTCTCACGCATCTCGAACTGTGCAACTGTCCACCGTTTGATCCATCACGATTAAGCATTCATGAACGTTTCTCCAGACTGGCACTTTAGACTATCGTCCTAATCCCGACCAGTCCAGACGGAGCCAGCAACATATGTTGTGTTCGTCAAACGGATCTGTCGGTCTCCCCATCAGATACAGCGTACGGTTGCCGCGAAACGTTAAGAACGTACTCTCCGCAACTCCATGGAGCAACAATGGTAATACGATTCAATCGATATGAGCTTACAATGTATCCGTCGGAAAGACCAGACAAGGAGATCACATCGGTTGGACGACCGCAAGATATATTGCTGCCTGCTTCTCGACTAGTCGGGAATACGGTGACGAAATCACGTGTTCCAAAACAGCCACCTCGACCCGTCGAACAAAAACCCATCACAGCCGAACAACTCAATTCAGGCTACTAACATGTTTGACCGCATCATGAGAACGAACATACGGACTACAAAATCGATCGATCAAACTGTGGCAGCGACATCGAACGAACTTGACCTCATTGCCAAGTGTCTGGATCCGGCGAACGCAACAATGGTCACGGCCGGCCCAGCTGATAGGACGAATCTCGACACGCAGAATTGTCCCGAAGTTACGTGCAAAGCATGCAAACAGCCAGTCAGTCCCTTGGCGCGTAAAGTAATAACGTGTTATCTGTGTGTGGGTAAAATCCTTGGTAAATGCGACCGCAATTTAGCCCCTCGAGAGCATTAATGAATAATGAAATGGTTCCAGGTGCATGCTATATCTGTGTTCGTTGCAGAGCTACATCTTTGCACAAAGCCGATACTTTTGAAACAAAATTAGAAATTAGAATGGCCGGTTTGGAGTTAAGCCTTCGACGTGTGGAAGAAATGTTGGTAAATCATGGGAGTACGCAAGTGATCACTGATGCAAACCATCATATCAATACAACGATTTCGGAACCACCATTGACGGAATCTAAGACTAAGGCTATCCGTGTGCCAAAAAACCAAAAAGCAGGGTTATTCCGTTTTGGAATCAGCTTAAACGACCACAGAAGTAGGAAGTTCTTCAAGAGATATGCTGTTACGGTCGACCTCAGCTGTACACTCCAAAACTGATGTACCCGACTCACAAAGTCAAGCCACAAAGGTTTTTAATTCTAAAACGCCCGACTTTCCGATACGAAAAAAGAACATCCCATACACGCTGAACGTGATATGTACGAATGCCATCGAGTCCCAAGAAAGCCTGTTTGATAGCAAACAGAAACACGATGTCGATAAATGGTCTGAAACTTGTCACCTAATGAAAATTGAACATGTGAACGCAGAAAAGGTGACTCGTCTAACCCGCCATTCAACTTCACCTCATATTGGTCAACCTCGCTTGCTCAAGGTAACACTAAAATGCGAGGCTGATATCGAGAACGTATTGCTGAATGCATACCTACTCAAGTCATATTCCGACTCAAACTGCCGCATAAATCCCGATGTACCATGGTGGGAAAGAAAGGGCAGCTTGAAAGCCAGGGAACAAACGGTATCGCGAAGTATAGTTCTACTTGGTGTACCAGAAAATACTTCTAGAGCATCGAATCAGGAAACCGTAGAGCACGACGTCAAACAATGGCGCTACATTGCGTGTTCTCTCGATATTTCTAATGCAGTTGTTGTGGACACTTTTCGAGTTCCTTTTTTGCCAAAATATAAGGGGGATGGACCGAAACCTCTGAAGATTACGTTCTTGACCAGCGCTATGGCTGAAATAGTAAGGTCGGAATGGACAAAAGGGAAACGAACATTACCCAAGGATGTTAGACTTAGCCTAACCAAACCAATTCAAACACTCTTCCGTTTGGAGATAGCGGATGGCAGCGTTTCCATTCAAATGGAGGAAATCAATGCATCAAAAAACGTCGTAGGTCCGGCTCAAATCGAGTCGGACTGAGCAATTCACACTGAAAACTAATTGTCGATTCAAGCCGTAGGCGACCAATAAGACGCACACATATTTTACCATCCAAAGAAGCCGGACCAATAACTTCGGTTTACACCCGGTCATTACTCAAGAAAAATACGATTAAGTGCATCTATACAAACGCAAACAGCCTTTTCAACAAATTAATCGAATTGTCCGAGATTTGTAATGAAACGGCGCCAGACATAGTTGCAGTAACAGAAACGTGGTTCCATGCCTCATTGTCTGATAATGAACTCTCTTTGCCCAACATGTCTCTATTCCGGCGTGACCGTTTAGGCGATGGCGGAGGAGCAGCATTCTACTTCAAGCAATCGTTTATCTGTAGAGCTATGAACGAGGTGATCCTTGATATCACTGACACACTTTGGTGTTTTCTGACTCTTACTTCAGGAGACCAATGCATTATTGGAGTGATCTATCGTTCTCCAACAGCAACTCTCGATCTAAACAATAAACTGATTAATGCTTTGTGCTATGTAACAACGCGATACAATACCCAAATATTATTAATGGGGGATTTCAACTTTCCCCAGCTCTATAGCCGGAATGATCATCCATCACAGGCACTTGAAAATGAACTTCGAGCCGTTTTGGATTACGCACCCCTTTATAACAACGTTTTTGGATTTACTCGTATGAGAGGATCAGACCAGCCGTCTACCTTGGACCTTATACTTACATCAGATCCCACAGCTGTTGAGAATATCGTTTATAAACGGCCGATCGGACGAAGCGATCACGTTGTCCTAGAATTCGAGTACGTTTGTAGCGCTAGACGCAATAGTGACGGGACAAAATGCGTCAGAATGGTGAACTATCGTGCTCTGTGTGCCGAGTTACAAAGCACTAGTTTCGCACAACTGGATTACTCCGATCCGGATAGTCATTGGCGATCTCTCTTACAGCACCTCAAATCTATATTGGAGGAACATTCAATGTTTGCTTTGAAGAAAACGTCCCAACGAAATAAATTTTTACTACGAAGCAGGACTAAAAAGTGGATGAAACAAAGGACAGGACGACCGACCTTGAGTGAAGTATTGATTACTCCGATGGTGGTAGTGCAGCACTTACGAAAATTAAACGTAAAGAAACCTCCAGGACCAGATGAGATAACACCAAAGCTGCTCAAAACCTGTCATGCGCAGCTATCTGAACCTCTATCTTGCATGTTTAATAATTTGCTCCAAGCTGGCGTAGTGCCACAAGACTGGAAACTGGGACAAATAATACCTATTTACAAAGGTGGTTGCCGTTCTGATGTGAAAAATTACAGGCCGGTGACCTTGCTGTCTTCGGTATCAAAAGTTTTTGAGCGAATAATAACCGCAGAAATCGTGCGACATCTGGAAACGAATCAACTTTTGGCAGTTGCCCAACATGGATTTCGCAGAAATCGCTCTTGTCTAACAAATTTCCTGACAAGCTTAGATGATTGGACGAGGATTGTAGATGCGGGGGGCTGTATTCATGCGTGCTACCTGGACATTTCTAAAGCTTTCGACAGAGTTGATCACAATTTACTCTTGAACAAGCTAAAGAAACACGGTGTTGTTGGAAGACTATACGAATTGCTAAGAGATTACCTCAGCAACAGACAAATCCGAGTTCGTGTGGACGGCCTATTATCGAAGAACATCGATGTCACTAGCGGAGTTCCACAAGGCTCAGTGCTTGGACCAATACTGTTTCTAGTCTATATGAACGATATACCACTAACAAATGATAGTAGGATGGTTTTGTTTGCTGACGATATAAAAGTATGGAGGCAAATCAGAAATGCTGACGATTGTATCTTGCTGCAAAACGATTTGAGTGCTTTGTTCAACTGGTCATCTGAAAATAAACTGTCATTGAATATGCAAAAGTCGAAGATGAATCAGATTGGTCGTGAACTTGGCTTTTCCTATCCATACAAGCTCGGCGACATTAACCTGGAGTACACCGAAAAAGAAAAGGACCTCGGTGTCTGGATTTGCGGCAGTTTGAAAAATGGTCTACAATGCGAAACCGTTTACAAAAGCGCGTCTCGGCTGCTCGGCATGCTACGGCGGATATTTGGACGTTTTTCCCCGGGGTGTTTTCCTCTCATGATGGATACATATATACACCCGGTTCTAGATTATGCTGCACAAGCCTGGACATCATGGCTCCATAAAGACATCTTACTCCTGGATCGCACATACCGTAGAGCTTCTGAGCTTGTCATTGGGCTCGAAAATATGTCATTCGCCAGGCGACTCAGACAACTGGAAATG
>JACCGJ010004694.1:0-48908 GCA_013407085.1 Atriophallophorus winterbourni
CCCGCATAATCTACTCCTCGCTAAATTATCTGCTGTAGGCATTACGGAAAACCTACTTTCGTGTCTTGAAACGTTTGTCACTGGTCGCACGTTCTCTATAAATGGTTACCGTTCACGAGATTCTGTCTATTACGAGCGGACTCAGTAGGCAAACACACAACCCCGTTTACTACCTTATTTTATTTGTAATTCACTATGTGATTATTCTGCTGTTTTGTTAAAGCTATGTGTTTTTAGGGACATATTAATATGGAATTGAATTGAATTACTCTTTTTGATATTGATTAACAATATACACTGGAACCCACCTACTACGAACTCATTTTCAATGAATTCTTGGGTTGAACGAACACACCTGATTTCCAAAATAAGTTCCTTCTTTTTAAAACTATTTAAAACATTCGTAAAACGAATCTGTTCGTTACGAATCTCGCCTTTTACTAACACTGTACACGTTCCCGAAAGCTATGTTTGTTCAATAAAGTTCATACATACAACGAACTCGCTCTGTCTTGACTTTAACACACAACGCTCCGTCAAGAGTGGCCTGCAGTGCGCTAAGAATAGAACTGACACACAGCTTGACGAAACACAGACAGCTCAGCCTACAGTGTACTAACTGACTCACACGCACGCACAAGAAAATCACGTGAATTCTCTGTGACTGGTAATCACAGAACTATGACAAATTGCAATCACTCAAGCGGACACTTCATTCCCTTCTTACAGTTACACGATGGCTGACAGAAAACGAAAGCAGTTTAGCCTAGAGGAAAAAGGGAAAAAAGGTGATTAAACTGTGTCAGAAATTGTCCAATATTTGATGCAGTCTCAGTATGATACAACTGATGGAACAGCCGCAGTGCCATTGTCGGCCGAAGACAGTGACAAAAAAAGTCTTAGCACGTTCTGTGAAACATGGCGGGAGTGCTTTTGATATATGCAGGAGACTTTTTGAGATAGAAGGAAGAGACGTCGAAGGAGGACTTGAATTTGTGGAGAGAGAGATCGAGACGGTGCGAAGTCAAAACTTAAAAAAAAGATCATCGCCAGCTACTTCATGAAAGCGTGAGATTGGATTGTTAGTGTGTGTGCAAGATGTGTTTACTAATTCGCTTTAGAATAAATTTACTATTATTAACATGAACTTGGATTTGATGTTGTGATCTGTGTGCTGTGGCACTTCACTTCTTTATTGTTTACACGAGTACAGAAAAATGGCGGCAAAATCACATGTCTGACAATGCGTTTTACTTGCAATGTATTCCGCTTTTAACGAACATTTTACTCTCCCCCCAGAGATTCGTTGTACCCGGGTTCCACTGTACTATCTGCCACAACACATTTTAAAATCTTTTTGTTTGCAGGTGATATAAAATTCGCCATACCCTATCCATGTAGCAAGACTGGCGACTATATACCGGAATTGAACCGAGACCTGGCTGTTCTTCTCCAACGGAGTATTCGAAACGGTCTTGAGTTTTCCAACAATAAATCAATTCTCATGAATTTTAAATGTATCATCCCGAAAAGTTCGATCATCTGGAATAATGCACCGCTCAATTCAGCACAGCGTGATTTATGCCATCCATATTCTGGATCACTTTCATTTCATGATCAAATTTGCTATATGATATCTAGGACAAAAATGCAAAAGACAATAAGTTTCACTTCTTACATTCATCTATATACCTTAGTGCAAGCTAGAGATTTACAAGTTATATAGCTTGCATTAATTTGGTTAATGAAATATTATATCTAGCAGATAAATCGGACTGATAGTTATGCTTTAGAATGCATACAACGATCTTTCACACAATCCATTACCTCGAGTTCGGATAAGCATACATATAAACAATGATGTGAGATCCTATGATTGGAACGATTATGGTTCCGTAGAATAATACAAAATCCTGTACTTTGTTTTACAAAATATTGAAAAAGATAAGATCTACATTGATTTAAAATCAATTTTCAAGAAGTCAGAAGTATATATTCTTCGCCATTATAACAAATTATTTATATCAAAAAACCCAATCGGGTACCAAAAGATTTTTTCAATTCTAAAAAGTTTCCTTCATGAAATTTACTTCTCAATAAACTACGACTGGAAACATCATTGGCAAATTAAAAAATGCAGCTCGACTAATTTTGAACGCCGAATAAATTAGCCAAGCTGTTTAACATCAATACATATTTCGATAATTTATACTTATACGGCATTAAATTCTTTTACTTTGTTACCTATATATTTTAAGTGCCATTTAAATTTTTTCTTGAGAATTTACTATTCAGAATTATTCAAATAAAAGAAAATTTACTCTTCCAATACTTGAAATGATAATAGCTGTTTCGCATCTTGCATTCGATTAATTGAATTCCCAATCTGCATATTCATTTTTGAAATTACATGTTAAACATGTTTCATCAATAAACAGCGCAGTTCGTACCTACTCGAGGCGTCTCCTATGTTTCACACATTTAGTGTTATTTTGAAAAACTGTGAAGTTTTATTAATTATTTTTCAATTTGCTATCCAATTTCGATGTTTTATGCAAGCTACTATGTGTAAGATTGTTACCCAAATATTCTTTATCGGTTGCTAACGGAAAAATCATATAATCATTTTCAAACTTAACATTGGTATAATCACTGTTTTATTATATGCAATACTTCAGTTCAGTTTAGATCAGTTGGCTCACGACTGCAAACGGCTTATATACCAAACCAGAATTTCTGTTGGTGGACAGATTTAATGAGCGCCCCCCACTGACAAATTTGGTTCATTGTTCTTTGATATCCTCGTCGAATTCGATGATACACTAGGTGTTTTGCAGGCCGTCCTTCCGTCCCAGTATTTGTAGCTGCGACTGAAAAAAAACAGAAAGGCTAGCTATGGAAAATATTTGCGTAAATTTTAAACATGACATTCAAAATTAGGCATTATATGATTAGATTTTTGTGTATTTTTTAAAACGTGGTGAACACCGAAAAATTCGAAATGAAAAACATTTATTTATATGTTCTGTGGACTGGCAACCTGCATATTTAGCGACAGTATGGAATGCCGAAATTAGGTGGATTGTGCGAGAAGCAATCTTTGTCGAAGTCTGAGTGTGTGGAAGGTCTCCAGTTATCATAATTGCCACATCTATTACTGTAGCACCAGTATGAATATCCTAGATTGCTTACATATTTGATACAAATGACGCTAGTCGATCATATGATTTCAAACATGATTCGGAGATGGCAATTATAACGACCTGGTTTTCCTGTGCGGCAAGCCGCAGCTCTTCCCGCCTATTAGGTATATGCCGCAGACCTTTTGATACACTTTTACTCATGGTAGTAGTACCACCGTTGATACCCCGTGTTTCTGAGCTCAGAGCAGTGGAAAACTGGTTGCGAACGAGCATGTACCAGCCTAGTAGCAGTTGTACATAGATTTGTCTCGTTACGGATCCTTCTGAAAAGCGATTCTTGCTTATTTTCTGGTGTAGTGACTTGATATCTTGAAAGGTGTTCACTTTCAAAGCACATGTATTCTACAGGCGGGCCATTTTGAAGTACAAATTCAATGACTACTTTAGCAGATGTCTGTAGTTGATCCCCATTATGAGAGTTTGTAAACCATTATTTTGCGTTTTTAAGCGCTATCCATGACAGTCTCGTTGATGACCCGTATCTGGGACAACTTTGAAACGTCCATTTGTGTGTCTTTCTGGGTAAGCACTTTTTAAAAGAAGCGCGTTTTTGTACAGTTGGTGTAAAAGTTTTACCAAAATTGGGCGAACAAAACATACAGTTGAGTTCCACCAGCCTACACTCTATTTACCTGACAGTTAATTAACCCTGTATTGAGCAAAATGACATGAACCTCTGAACAGTTCTGTGCCGCCAGGACTTACTTTCGCGAATCAGCGGCTCTTACTTATTTAGATTGAGCAGATTACGAGTTGGCTTCGTTCCCGTTATTCCATTTGGTGCAGCAAGCCTACCAAATTGCTTAGTCAGTGCATTTAATTTCCTTTCTAAAGTAACATGGTTAGATAGCTGCGAGTTAACCGGAGACTTTCTCTTAGCGACGGCTTTCTTTTTGTGGTTCGTTATACGTTCCTATGGTACTTTCTCTCCTTGCCGATGGTACTTCGCACAGGACTTGATTATATTTGGCTAGATTTTTCCGAACCACTTTGGCGTATGACAACGTGGGTTTGTATTTTCTGATACAAGTTTGTTGTTCAAAATACGGGCAGTAGTTTTTAAAAATGCTCCCTCTGAGTTCCGCTTGCAGTCCTCGCATTCCAGGAAACGGTAATTGCAACTAATTGGAAGGAATGGCAGAGCATTTTGGATGTGCCCTTCTCTGGAACACATTGCAAGCAAAGCCTTCAAATATTTTGTCCAACATCTGACTGAAATCCAAGTATATGATGCTTTCGCCATAGTAACATCATTAAATGAATACTTGAATAACAGTAATTATTGTTCATGAATGATACGTGATGCAACAGCATAGTCAGTCGTTGCGTTCTACCAATTTATACGTTTTCTTAACCAAACAGTCAAGAAATCAGACAAACGACATAATTAAGCGTTGATCAATGAGTCATAGGTTTAGTCAGACAGTTTCAGCATAGTGAAAATTGAGTACAGCTAGAGAATTATCATGGGAAATGGCATTTTGAGATCGATAGAAGTTTGTTGTCAAGGGCAAGTCAGACAATTTGAATGTGATGAAAATGGATATTTGCTTTCGACGTATCGATGGCTTACCCAACAGGTGTTGATGTAGTCTCCACATTAGTCTCGTGGGAATGTCTTGATCTTTTCTGTCTGCAAACTACAGACGAATATCAACGATCGAAAATGGAAATCAGTTATATCTTCGAACTTGAACAATTCACATGCTTTAATAAATTTCCCCTAATACGTTACAAAATCATTACAATCCTCCTTGACTAATTTCATGCAATTATATCGCTTATTAGAAATGAAGACTGTTCACAAAAATTCCTTTCACATCAGTGCAATATGATAAATGTTAATGAACTGAGTTATTTCAGGAAAATGAAGCTGATGAACTTCTCCTTTTTTAACGCGTTAAGTTTTTTTATTATCAGTCTCGTTTTTCGGCCACCATTTGGCTTGTTAAGATGAGAAATTGGAAAATATCCTCGCATTTCCTGAGCTGAGTTTCGAAGGTGAAACTTCTTTCTGAGTAAAAGTTGATTTCAGGAGAACTCTTGATGATTGAGTCCAGCGCTGGGTTTTGTACCTCAGTTTTCTTGTCTTTGGATTCGAAACACAGATTTTTCAAAAGAATCTGCATCAAACGGGCTTGAGCTTTTTGAAATTGGCGTTGTTGTTTCTGGAGTATTGAGTTCAATTCTTCCGCTGTGATTGTCATTTTGTAATGCAAGGTTCTTTTACTCCCGTTATAAATAGTTGTGATGAATGATGCGTGATATTGCAACAGAGACAGTTGTTTCATTCTATTATTTTATGAGTTGTTTTCGATTCCACATTCAGGAAACAAAGTAGTTCGGAATGGAACGTTGTTCGGGATTCCATGGTCCAAGTTTCCAAAAAGTGCATTTGGCCGTGGACATGGTTTGTATTTATATGACAACCATAGAGTGAACGTTTGAGGTTTAAGAATAATCGTGGAAATGTGCTTAGTTAGACTGACGAAATTTCTTTGTCATAGGCGAGTTAGATAATTCGAATTTATTGAAAATGTGGGTTTGCTACTCAGTTAATACATCACTCACCAAACGGGTGCAATCAAGTCAATGCGAGCCAACGAATGCGGAAAAGTTAAAAAATAAGAAAGGTGTAAGAAAGATAAAGACAATTTTTGTAGAATATTTGAAAACATCAGAAAATGAATGTGTACAATTTGTTGAGAGCACAAAATAGGGAGTCTAGACCGGCAAATAATTACAAAACTTAAATGTGAATATCATAGTTATACCATCATCCAACCTCTTAGTGACCTCGTTCAGAACGTACAAGTTAGTCAGACATGAGCTACCTTGTAGCAATCCGTCTTGTGCGTTATTCAGTAGAGAATGTTTGGTAGTCTTTGTTGTGACCAATGAACACGTAGTGGATAAACCACTGCATGACCATACATAGTTTATTAATGTGATTAAACTGAAGGTAATTTTTGGTCACCGAAGAAATTCTACATGTTCCTTTGACAGTTTAATATTATGTTTCTCTGTGTGAGAATTATTCTAAAATGAAAATAGCAATGGCTCAAAGATTTTCAAGTTATCATTTCGACATTGCACGGTTTGCAAATGCAAGGAAAACAAATGAGTCTTTTCAAGCTCGCAATGACGCTAGAGCCGTCGTCTCTTCTTAAGGCACCTACTCCTCTTCGTTCTAAACCTTTAGATTGAACGTGTCTGTAGTGTAGTTTTTGATTAGTATTGGCTTGTTAAGCAAGTTTTCCTACGAAAAAGAATTTTGCGCACATATTTTTGAAACTGTGGTATTGCGCGATTCCTTTTAACGCGCCAATCACCCACATATGTATGCTTTGCTTATTGGTGACGTACGCTACGAGGGACTGATGCTGACCCCCATTTGGGTTTAATTACATTGCGAGCGGTTACTAGAGGAGCGAATAAATCCTGAAGTTAAGGGCAGTTTCCTTTAATCTGCCCCACGTCTCATCCACATGGTCGAATTTTTGCCACGAAGGTAACGCTGCTGCCTAAAGTTGGGTTGTTGGCTGGACCCTATGATTGATCGGTGCTCACGGTGGTGAACCTGTCTGTCATTGTAGCCGGTACATGGTCATTGTGAGACAACCATGTTTCAGCAAGCCTGACAATTTCGTAGTGGGTGTAGTCAAGTCTCGAATGCATTTCAGCTCATTTATTTTTAATGCTACAATCATCAGTATACAACAAAAGATAGCAATTAAACAAGGTCGAACTCCTGTGGTTAGGGATATTTTAGAACTCCTAGTCGATCTTAAGTATACAGTTAGTATGGCCCACACGATACTGTTTCCGGATATTTGAAAATCATTACAGTGATTTTGTTCACCAGCAAGGCGAGAGAGGAAACAATTCTGAAAATGCGTTAATAATACAAATATATTTTAGTTGTTTTATTGAACAAAATTTGGAAATTAATTATGCTAGTTAGCGTCTAATTCCGTCATACAGATTAACAGGTAAGTGCGGTTTATTATACCATCAGAGTGCTTATCGAATAGTTGACCCCATGTGTGCTGAAAAAGTGCTCACGTATCATTAGCCTGGGTCTAGCCTCCAAACGGTTAAACGAATTAACTCTTGTAGGTGATTTTAAGGGCAAGCTTTAGTAATTAAATGACATTACCTTCCGTGAAACCATTTATAATCTTACAGAATTATATTAAGCCATCTAGCCGCGCCGTCTTTTTAGTGAGAAAATATCGAGGACTTTGAGTCTTGCCTCATAGGTTTTACTTGTCTGATCCTCAGCTAACCTATTGGCAAGTGCTGGTACCAGTTCACTTTCGGGTTCGAATTGCGGAGGAATAAAGATGGCTTCAAACCATTTGCGCGCCCAGCAGTCGTTTAAGAGTATGCCGTTGAGCAATTGGCTCTCTAATATATACAAAAATCGTAGGGTTAGCAAGCCGTAATTTCTAAATATGTTTAATATCGAATGTGTATTTTTGTGCTACCCAGATATGTATAATGGTTTGCGGACGTTTTATCACAAAATAAATCATATCACCTATATAACGTATGCCTGTAAAAAGGGTTTGGAACAAACCAAACAAATACTACGTTGCACTGCGAGTCTCTGATGATTATCAAAAAGTCGTTCCGATTCCTGCGCCGCACGTCGAAGGTATGACATCCCACTGGTCTGTAGGCAATGTCCAATTGAATGTGTTGTTTGAGAGATGGTTTTGTTTAATTCCATGCCTCCATTCCATACCCCTGATTAGCGAGTTTACCAGCAGCAAACATTAAACATTGATTTCTATCAAATTAATGCCATTTGGCGATCTGCGTGTATTCATACATGCGAAATGTGGTCGTTTCTTAGAACCGTCAATTGCTGCTAGCCTAGTCTTGTAGATAGCATTCTTAATGTCTGCTCATAGTTATGAATTTCACAAATATATGCATTTTCAATTGGTGTAAGCTTTGATATTTTCAATTCAATTGCTATATATTCCATTCATTTCGTTCACGTGAGTTTCACGTCAATATCCTTTGCAGCTCTTAAATATTTGTTATTTATTCCCTCTAAAATGGACACATATTGTGCCTTACTGTTTGTTGTTTCCTTGTAGCTCTCCAATCTTCTGTGTTATGGAAATCATAAACCGTTGTCATTTGCGCAGTTGCGCCTGGACAATATTGCAATACACGACAACCACAAAAAGGAAAAAACACACCTGTAAAACTTATTTTCATAATAGATATCTTAAGAACTTAATCAAACGCCAAAAACTGCTTGGTCCCGCACAACGCAACAAACTTCAGCGAGATGGATAGTTACAATAACGTATATGGAACACATTTTGAAACTCGCGACAATAACCCTGAGAATACTCGGAATTAAATTTGCGCGCAAACATACAACAACGCCTCGAACGAAATTATTGAATCCTAAGGATTCCATACTGAAGGAGGATGGAACGAATGCCATCTACACAATACTATGCACATAAATGTGAACTACATTACTTTAGGTAGACAGAAAGAATGCTTTGTACAAGACTCGGCTAGCATCAATTTATCTTTTGAGTACACGATCACAAGTCGCTTGTATAAATGCACGTGGATGACGAAAGTCATGTGATTCATGATTAGATCTTGACACGTTTGGGAGATATATCGTGCCATCTGTCTCTGTCTTTTAGAAGTTCTGTTTCGTGCCGATTCTTCGATGAAAATGATAAACATTAATGATCCTGGTATAAAATCCCATGGAAACCGGCTAGTAGTTATTGCAAACCCGCGGTGTTATCGCCTGAAATATGGAAATAATTATCTCGGAACAAAGTAATTTAACGGGGTTGGAGCATCCATTGATTCTTCCGGTGGCAAAACTTTCAACCTTGAAGATTGAATCAATCTGCCTCTATAATAGTTGGCTACTCAACCGTCCCTGATAAGCCATTATAGAAATTTGTTTAAAAAACAACACCATATTAGTAGAGGATATAGAACATTAGTATTTACGCAACCTTCATTCGAAACTAATACAACAATTTTGTCCTTCCAATCCTATGATGAGATACTTTTGTGGAGTGATATGAGGGTCCATCTACTACCGAGCAATTTTCCTCACCATGTATTCTCGAACGCGATTAGGCTCAGCGTCATAATTTTCATAATAATAATTTGTATAACTCTATTGATATAGACAATGTTCTGTTGGCATCCTTCGGTTGATGTCGACCGTAGATATACGACACAATCGCATGTGTTTTCATGTTCTACAGCTTTTTGTATGACTAAGCAGTCCGATTCAGGAGGAACAATCTCTCCCGCAGCGCTTGCAACGATAGTTTCTCTTCAGAAGAACATAAACGCCATCTCTCTGTTGTTCTGCATGTTTTTTTCTAATTTTGGTCTATTCTTTTAACCTTCCAAATTTTCTCTTTGGTGAATATTCTCTTGAGTTTATTGGACACCACATCGACGCACATACTATCATCCCGCTTGCTTCTAAAGTCATTGCAAGTAAGGATTTTCCTACACACATCCGTTAAACTGTTCCAACTTTTTCTCGGTATTATTAACTATTACCGTCAGTTTTAGCCTAATTTCTCGAATGTGCTCAATCCAGTAACCAACCTTTTGTGCGGATCATAGAAAACATATCTTTCGACTCCGAAGGACTTTCTGCATTCGAATCTGCAAGAACAGCAATTGGCAATGCGACTGCCTTCCCGCATCTCAACACCGATCATTCTACCCGTCTTTTTTTAAATACCAATGCATCTAACTTTGCTGCTGGCGCTGTCTTTTAACAACTTGTACGTAATTAATTACAACCGTTATCATTTGTCTCTTAGAAGTTTTCACTTGCACAATCCAAATACAGTGCTTTTGTCCGTCAACTCCTCTCCATAATCCTCGCTATCCTGCATTTTCAACATTTCTTAGTGGGTGCTAACGTATCACAAGCCTCTGGTATATGATTTTCGATCTCGTTTTGGCAAGCATTCTCCCCGTGAAGTCCGTCAGATAGCTTTCATCTGGCAATTTACGATAGATGTTCGTCATATTTTCGAGAATTCTAATGTTGTTCCAGACTCGCTATCTCCCACTGGCGTTGATGCTATAGTCCCGCCTAACTTCAGCCTTTAAGCGATTGTTGAAAACAACTTCGTGAAGACTTGTTATCCGAAGCCCACTGACTCTCATCTATCAAGTTGATTTCAATGCTCTTAAATATTTCAGAAAAAAAAATTTTGCATGATTTATCTAATAATATCATACGCCAGTTTATTCCTCTTTCTTTCGTAAAGTCATTTTCGACCATTTGCATTCCATTTCTCATCCTCGATTTCGTGCAACTATCGAGCTGATTTCGGCCCGTTTTGTCTAGCCTATTGAGGATATCCGCCAGTTGGCAAGATCACATATTCAATGCCAACGTACTAAGGTTCATCGACATACAACTAACACTGCTGAACATTTCCCCAATCCTGAAGCTCGAAATGCATATGTCCATTTAGACATAGTTGGTCCTCTCCCTTCTTCATATATTTTGACTACTGACTATCACCCATCTGCTAACTTTTTAGTCTAAAGATTTATTAGACAGTAGAAAGCCGTTTAGCGTGTCAAGTTAACCAGAGCAAGTGGGCAAAAAACCTTCCACTTGTACTTCTTGGTTTCACGTACATGTGTAAAAGCAAATCTGAAATGTTCTCACGCAGAAGTGGTACACGGTTTAACTTTATCTTTGCCTGGTAATTTCGTCAATCCTTCTATACATTTCCCCCTTCCGACCTTATTTCCTGGTTATGCCATTTTTATTTCTCGTTTGTAATACCAACCCATTCGTTTTTCACACCTTAATTTGTTTCGCCTTAGGAAATCACACGCTCAGAATCTGTTGTGATTTCATTTCTAAACCCGATGAGTATATGTGGTATGTGACTGTCCCTATTGATGTTTGAGAGATTTTCTAATTTTACTCCATATACTTCGTCATCCTATGGTTATTGTTGAGCTTACTGCTCTTTTTGCCATGAAACTTTCTCAGTTCTGATTACTCAATCTACAAAACCCTGAATTAAATAGGTGTGATTTCGTATTTGTGCGCCATGACACCTTGAGCAAACCATTACAACCTCGTTATCATGGTCCTCTTACGCTAAGGCAAACATCGATGGTCGCCGTTACACAGTCTCCATTGATAGATTGAAACCTGCATTCCTTGAACTATGTTTCCATGTTTCATCTCAGCCATCATCCATCAGATCAAACCCCACCCGTTTTCAACGGTTGCGAGTCTTAGTGGTACACGCGTTAGGTTCTCACACTATCTGAACGACTATGCGTGTAAATGATCTTTCCAACTTATTATACGCTCTCTGATGGGAGTATTGTCGCATTCACCCCATTTCTATTCGGTATATAAAATTGTCTAAACTTTATGACCTTGAAAAATATTTACTTTGAATCCAACCAGCGCGTCTCGTTACTCTCCCTGGCACTGAGCTGATTGTGTTGGAACTTGTTCGTATCTACCTGGACTGACTGCTGTGAATTTGTTAACTGTGAGAATCATTACCGGTCATGGAAACAAAACCAATTAAGCGAGCCAACAACTTTATTCTTTCTGAACTTTATCTCAAACTCTCTAATGAAGCTTACTTGTGGATTATTGTTCAACCTCGAAATTTTCGATATTGTGAAGAACTAATAACTGATCTTTCAACCAAAATATTTTTATTTAACTCACATTGGCCTCCAAGCGAGTTATTATAAGCCTTCTATTTTATTCTTTTGTTTATTAATATGATAATATATAATATATTCCTTACCAACACAATTCGTTAAGCCCGACTCCGCCACAACTGCTTCCTATATTATAGCCCACAATTTTGCGCCAACCTAAAATCACATTATTAATAATCTACTTCCAAAATGTTGTACTCAGAACACAGAAAGCTTTATGACAGCAAAAGCAGTAAGCCCAACCGAAACCATAAGATGACGAGGTATTTCGAGCAAAATATAAAATCTTCCAATAATTAATAGAGACAGTTACACACCGCAAGATTTGTCGTATAGAGATCGAGCTTATAAGCGAAATCGTTAACGGATTACAATCGTAATAATTCTTCAGGAAAGATATTCCGAGTGAAACAAATTGTGAGCAAAAAGAAAATCCGAAAAATATCCAATCGAGAATGTGGAATGCTTAAACACTTTGAAGATTTTCGTGTGTTAGGCCACTGGGATTTCGCAAGTGTTTAATGTGATGGTTTTCTGTATGCAAGATTTTGAATGCCAACAAGAGGTCAATCCTTATCAGTCGTTGGGAAAAAGCGTGTAGATTTAGTTTTACATTAGCTCCTTTGAAGAGGACAAAGAACTTGTGTCATTTTTTCTCTGTAGTCATTTCATAATGGTTTTCTCGAATTTAAATTCAAAAATTAAATATTCACGTGAGAATGGCCCAGAATAAGTTAAAAATATAAGTGGGTTTTATCTGTTTTCATTCTCTCGTAAGCGTAATATTCAAATCACTCTAAATAAACTCACTCAGCATCAGGTATTTCAATTTCAAAGTTCGAAATTCTACCTTGCTGTAATAATCGTTAGTTACCTCGATGTCATCTGCGAGGAATTTCTAATAAATGTACCTACTTCATTCAACATTTCTAGATTAGTTATTTGTAATCTGCTATCCGATAAAATTAATACGAGAATTATATACTGAAATGACATCATTAAACTCTGTTGGCAAGCGTTAACAAGCCTTAAGCCGGGAATACCAAATGTACCACCAGCAAATTGCAAAATGTTTGGCGACGACTTTCAAATTTTCCCGCTTAACTTATTTACCTATCTATCTTCTTAGTAGGTAAGAAAACTCGATTGTGTTACCTAGATGGAATTCTGGCTCAAAACACTTAATTGCAATTTACAGTTCAAGAGTCAAGATTCAAGATTCAAGATTTATGGTTGAAAAAGCAATTAACTTTACAATAACCACAGGGTGGAAATATAGATACAAATACATATATAAGTATAAATAAAATTAAAATCAATGGGACAATGATAGCTTAATAATAGTTTGGGGAAAAATTCGGATTAGCTCTCATATAATCGTCAAGTTTTGATTTGATTATAGATAAACTGTTTGAGCTTACCAAATCGGAAGGTAGGGAATTCCAAGCAAAGCACACACGTACCGAATAAAAATACCTGCGGCAGTTCCGTTTGGAATGTGGTATTTCCAACTTGCAACCATGGCCACGGCTGTTGCTGGAAGTTCGAAGGTGGAATAATATATCCAGGGGGTGGGAAACAGTAGTTAGTATTTTGTATGCGAGGATGAGATCACCTCGCATTCTCCTTTGTGCAAGTGTACTCATTTCCAGTTGTCTGAGTCGCCTGGCGAATGACATATTTTTGAGACCAATGACAAGCTTAGAAGCTCTCCGGTATATGCGATCCTGAAGTAAAATGTCTTTTTGGAGCCATGGTGTCCAGGCTTAATAATAAACGGTACAGCTGTTTTTTCTGAGTCACGTGAAAAATTTGTAAAATATAGCCATAGTTCAATGCATATAACGTGCAACACAGGTTTCGTAACAAAATAACCTTCATTGCATGCTATTTCATCAACTACATTGAATATGGTGTAGCGGTCTTACTTGTTTGCCTTCACGTATAACTAAAACTTTCGAAACTGTACCCCGTAAATCTTTTGTATAATAGCCGGTCATTTATTGTAGATGGAAAAACCTTCTTTCTCGTCGCGCCTCCTTCATTACCGGCAGCACATAGTGCGTTTAAATCGGTGATCACGTAGCGTGCAATTTAACGATACAAGTAGTATAATGATAGATAGTAAAATAATATTAATGTAGTTTTAAATGAATCAAAACAGAAAACCAAAACATTAATCTGAAAGACGACATTTTCATATTGTGTTCATCCGCCAGAAAAATTGTCACTCATATATTATCTAACGCATTCAGTGTATATAAACCCAATTTCACAGAATATTTAGCCCGAAATGGTGTTGTGATATGTATATGTAAATGAGTATTTTTTTCATGATCATGGTTTTTAATTCCATCTGGGATGGGGATGTGAGCACCACAATACATTGGTCCATCTACACGTGTTTGGACAAATGTGATTGAACAGGTTGTTCGTACCAACCTTATCCAAAAGTGGCATACAAGCGCTACGTGTATAATGTTCACATACATTTCGCAGGATTGGAAGTCGTTCTAAGATTCGTAAAATGATAAACGAACATAACTAAAATGCTCCTTTGGAACTAATTTAAAAACGAAGAGTATAAAATTTGACAAAAGGTTGGAAAATTTCTATGGCATATGTTAGTTTAGATATAAATGCTCATTTGCGTGCAGTTACATCACACACACCCCACGATCGGCTTCTTGGTGTTTGTACTCATCAAGTAGGGTCAATATGATCAGGATCCGCATGCATTAAAACAGTGGAAAATGGTAAAGAAGCTGTGCTTGTAAGCAGCTGTTATATAAGATTGGCACGACCAACCTGTTCAAACATTTGTGATAGTGTTAAACACATCACCATGATCAAAAACCCGTATTTGCATACATTTTTATCATTCAGTTAAATTATAGTTTTTTTGCGAATGTGACGATGATCTCAGTTTTTGGGATAATCTCTAAAGAATGTATTATTTTTCGAACTTGGCAGCACTTAATCGACCGAAGACAATTCTGTTCACCATAAATTTGTTCTACCACCTGACACTGTCCCAAGGGTAACTGGTAAATTATGTCAGTAATTTGTGATAACAATGGGACGTTAAATTTTGACTGACACCTGTCCGTTCCAGTGGATAAAATTTTTTGCTCAGAAATCATATAGGTTAGATTAAAAACCCATGAAATTTAACAAGTATTTATATTGCGATGCTCAGATGCCATATTTAACAGTGGCATACAAGTATACCATTGATTATAAGTATTTGTTCATAAGTTGTTAATAAGATTTTTTGATATTTTGTTCATTTTACATTCAACTGAAACAAGTTATTTGGGTGTGACACCTTTATGAAAGGGTGGGATGATAGTAAACGGACGTGATGCAGCGGGTGTAAAGTCCAAAATGTAAAGGAATAATTTAGTTGGGAAATCTAAAATTTGCATGCCAAATATGCAAAGGGACCATCGTTATGGATTAGTTGTACAAAATTAAGCCGATTATATATTCATTTGAATATTTTGTTTTTATACTGAGGCATTAAATAAAAAAGAAGCAGAAACAATATAAAATGTACAGAGCTAACCGTATTCAGAAAGGTCAATAAATTGAAAAGTGTCCATATTAATGAGTTAGTTAACAGAAAAGTTGATAGACTAATTATCCAAAGGTATTATGGTAATATTATTATTGAAATTCTGTGTTTAAACTATTTTGATAACTGAAAATTCGTTATAACGAATAAAGTTTTCTTCTTCTTCTTATATTGTATTATTGGGCAATTGCGGTACAAAGACGTTTGCAAAATATATATGAAAGCTCTTGGCATTGACCCCACGAGTTGGAAGGAAATTGACTTACAATAGTACAATACTTGAACGCCCGCATTGAATGCAGTGTTTAATTTGGTTGTTTAGCCATTATAATAGCTGTGGTACATGAAAAACAAATCACGCGATTGGGATGTACATCCATGGTGGACATTGACCGAAGGCGGCAAAAAACAAACAATATATATAATTTGAAATATATATTATTTTTAAAAAATCCTGGCATTGAACAAACGGAAATTGATTTAGAAAACGGATTTTTGGAAATTAATTTTTTGTTGGATTTTGAATAAACCAGAAAATTAAATTTCACTTTGCATGCTACTAATCGACGATGTTGTTAAAGTTTTCGAACGCGTCTACTCGTCACTGGAATTGCTTTGTCAATTACTAGATAGTGGTCAAATTGTTTCACCGTATTTCCTCGGAATAGAGATCAAAATGTGTAAAATATGAATTTTTCCACTGTTTAATAATTTTCAATTGAATGTCTGAATTTTCAGGAAATTGTTAAGGTGTGAAAAAACAAAAAATCAATCAATAATATGTTTTCGTTGTTTGGCTTTTTATTGAACCACTGACCATTTAAATATCTATTCCTCCAGTCTAGTTAATCGCGGTAATTAAAGTACTGTGATCCTGTTCTTTTTCTTGGTTTTATGCTGCGTTAGTGCGTGGATGGGACTTGAATATGAAACTATGTATGCTTTTGAGTTTATATGATTGTTAAAAACAATCCACCACCTATAAATGGTTGTACCACGAGGCAGAATTTTGAAATCCTTGGGGTGTCTATGCACGCAAACAGACACCGGATATTTGGACGTACTTACCCAGCGCAGCGTAAATTCGGTGGAGGTCACGATTCCTTTCGAGCTCGTTGCAACACAAGTTCTCAATTTTATGGAAGATGGCCAACGCTATCAATCTGAATACCATTTTAGGATAAGCTCAGGATGGAGGATTGATATAAGTTTTAATTTTAACATTCACGTTTTGAGCCAAGAAATCTAGAATGAGGAGCGTAGCTAAGCCGGATCTATCACGTTCAAGTAATTATAAAACGCAGCTGGTCTGTATCATATTTGGGATGACGTGTTTGTGTACTTGACACGACCAGAGCTTAAGGTTAATAAGTTCAACGCTGAGTGGTTTCGTTTCAAAGTACTTTGCCCTCCCTCCCTCTCTCTCTCTATATAAATATATATTGCAGGTAACACAAGGCATTTGAATAAAACGCATTAGGCTTTATCAACACCCTTAAGTCGGTGAAAATTAAAATGTGATTATTATAAAAATCTACGATGCGAAATTAGATTACACTGTATATAAAAATGCAGAAACCGAACCATTGTGTAAAACATGTTCATTCCAGATTTAAATTCATGTTAATTATTTGGAGCCTAATATATATGCGCTTGTGAGGTACATCCGTCGATATCGACTGACGGTTGCCAACACATATATATATATATTTATATATATATATATATATATATATATATATATATATATATATATTGTAATTTTCGCATCAAACAATATAATGTACAACTAATTTATATTTTTCTGGTAAATCCACCCACTTCACAGCTGTTTACATGAAATTCCATTAAGAATGACTTAAGCTCTTGATGCGTCTTATTTTTTCATCAAGCAGACAGAAACCACATTGAATTTGAGTTAAAATCATTTCGTTTTTGGGCGAGCGTTCAAGCTTGGAACGCTACAACCCGTCACAGACATGTGGGCGGGATGTTAAATCATTGGAATTATGTTGCAGATAACGACTGATTAGCATTCCATAACTCTTCACGAAAACGACGAATGTGTATGTGTTTAAATTATAAACATTATCCACCGTTGATCTCATATATCCATAGTTCTAATAATAAATACACATTAAAATTTGTCACAAACTGCAAGACACGTGATAACAGAAAAATTATTGATAAAACTAATTTGATTCACAACGGAATATAGTAGCAGTAGTAATAAATAATTTTTTACCCCTCAGAAACAGTTCCAATTCGTGTTTTACCTAAATATTTATTTTCACTGAAATCACCCGATGACTGATAGTTTTGATTATTTGTTCCATTTAGTATAATTTTTAGAACCACATGTCCTTATACTCCGTAGTTTATACAAAGTAGATGGGATCGATGCCTGAAATGTTCTTTTATCAAATCGTGATAAGATAAGCATTAAGAATCACATTTTACTCCGAGATTGTATGTAGATTAAACGAATTCTACCTCTTCTAAGACGGGTTCCCGGGTGATCAAAATTTTTAAGGAAATCCGAGATTTGCTGTTACCTTGGATTCTAGTTGAAGATGTTTTGGTGGATCATATAACAAATATTGGGAATATTTACACTGTAAAAGTTTGATATTGGATCGATAACGATTACTTCCAATGCGAAAGGTTAATCAAGTAGCTCACATTCATTGAGAATCGAACTTTTTAAGATCGCCAAATTTAACAGTCCGGAAGCAAAATTGACCGATTTTTTAAGCAAGCAATGGTGTCCGCATCGTCAAATCACTGAATAGCACATCGAATGCCATTGTTTGCACTATCCAGAGTTTCACGTTGGAGAAATTACTTTCCTAAAGTCATGGTTGGTAAATGCAGTCTATTTTTTCCATAAAACACACTTTGAGTCTAGAAAGTGGAAAGAACGAGAAGTGTTTGGTTTGGTTAGTTAGAACTTCGTGTGATTGAGCGGAAATCTCCCTTCCAGAGTAGGTTTCTCTAGTGAACATCAAGTAGAGTGGAGGAATACACATTAGAAAAGCCGCATTCTGCATACTTTAAAATTGAATCACTAAAAACAGAAATGAACGTGCCTAACATTTTTCGAGAAAATATTTTAGTATTTAATCTTTCATTACGGAATACATTTTAGACCATAAGTGCCATTTATTCGTATAGTGTTTTGAAGTGTTTGAAAAATCTCTTTGTTGAAAATAATGCAAAGGCAATTTCGTATGTAGTTTTAAAATCCCTTATAGAGTCTTTTAAAAGGTAATGATGGTTCAAAACATTTTGGTATTAGTTACATGTCTTTAAAGCAATTAAACTCAACCTGGTCAATATATTTATGGCATGCTTATATAATGCAAGAAATATGAATTGCTAGAAGTGAGCTTATATTCGCTTTTCTTGTGATGAAGAAACGAAGTAGTTAATTTGAAAATATAATACATTGAGGAAAAGTAACAAAAGAAAAAAATGATTTATCGGTAAACAAAATTTGTCGAATTTTTTTTATCAACCTCAAAATTATATCTACACTAAAGCACCATCTGTTCACATATTTCACTTGAGGTGATTTGATTGGAAGGCCTTTGATATAATGACCTTCAGAATTTTAATGTTATAGGTCTTGACCAAGCATTTTATGAGGATTTACATTTAATCAACCGGTTGTACAGGCAGTGTCGGTGACGATATTTCTAAAACCTATCAGAATTAGAAAATGCTGTTTCAAAATATTTGGTAGAGATAGAACTAGCGCACGGTGATTACGATGATCGTTTTGAGTACAGTACAAAGAAAATGCAGATAAACATTTTCAACATTTTATAAAATAAATTAGAGAGTGAAGCGAACTTAATTTATTTAACATATTATTCGGGCGTTGTTTTAAATCATGTATTGTAAACGGTGACACTAGGAGACTTGTCATTGTCTGAAGACCTACTTTAGGAAGTTTATATTTGCAACCTTTCGGTAGCTACGTAGTTTAGTTTAGACAAGTTCTACACAATATTTCGGGGATACAAATGCGATCATCACTCATTTGAACAGGTCGTCTTTTAATCGAACTAGAATCCTCGATATACGAATTTACAACATATGAAAAATTATTTACAGGAATTTCTGAATGATAATAATTTTTGAATTCATCTATTTTATCAATTTCAAAACGTGGTATCATCCCCTTGCATGACAATACATTTATATTGTTTTTCAAATTTTCATTCACACCGCAATCCTATGGTGTTCTAAATTGTTCGCTTTTTACCCACAAAACCTTCAAATTATTACAGATTAAAGGTCGTGTAATATTTAGCCGTAAATAAAAGCCCTTTAGTAAGTTAACATGAGATTTTGGGGTGCAAGTTTGTGAATGTAATCACTGCTTTATATTAACGTACAATTCCTGAAACAGAAGTGAAACGTTACCCGAAAACTACTCTAACCGATTGCACTCACATTTCTTTATATTATTAATACACGATCGGTCCCAAACATATTCCAATCGGTTGCTGAGTAAAGAAAACTGGTATTTAATTAATCCGAACAAAGCATCGTCATTTAATCAATTATTTAATTACACCCTATTCATCTAACATTCGTTTTTTGTCCTGCATCTTGGTTTATTCTTTGTGTCCAATCTGTTTTCATAATTTTTAAACAAATACAATTGTAATTTGCTTGTCTTGTGCGAAATAATGAATAACAAATTTTCTTAAAATGTAAAGGTTGTATTCTAATTTCAAAATAACCCATGCGTTCAGACTTCTGATATTAAGTTAACATGGTATCCAAATTTTTAGAATTTCTTAACGCGATTTCAATATTTTCTTGAAATTTGGTCTAAAATTCGCCCAATCAATTGCGCGTCATAATCCAAATTACTTTTCTATACAAGTAAATCTTATCAAAGTATGTTTAAATCTTCAAACAATCACGTTTTCACGATGAACATTATTACCTTGTCTCTCTAATCAATCATTTCCTCACACCTACGTAAATTACGTGACCTACGAAGTAAAATGATCACGCTAATTAATCAAATTTGCCAAACAAGAGAAAACGAATGAAAAGGGTAGAAGTGGAAAATATTGTATATCTTTGCGATCGCGTCCAAATTTTTTCGAGGAATCAATTCCCACAGCAAAGCAAGACAAATTCATATAGGGACGTGATTTTTTGGAAAAAACTACTTTCATATATAACAATCAATACAATATGTCCAATCAGAGAGACCGTGAAATCAAATAACTGGGAAATAATAGCAAACACGAAACAAATTGATGGATGTGTTGATAACCAATGGATGGGAGGAGAGGAAGCCGAGTATAAACTAACCAAATTTTACAGATAATATGTTAATGTTTAAAACAGCGTTAAACTTTACACGAAGAGCAGTTTAAATATGGGGTATACAAGTTGTTGGCTAATTTGTAAACGTTCAGTTTAAATCCAATCATTAACAATCTATGGAAGAAAACTGCAATCAGTTATACAAATATTGAATTCAATCGTCTTGCATGGGAAGTAATAATTATTTGCTGTTTATCCCTTTCCAGAATAAATAAAATGGTTAATGGTCATTTGGGATAGTTTGTGACGGTTAGAACCAGTTTATCAAGGATGGCTGGTTAAGAACACATATTTTTTGAAAGTTTATTTATGCTTCATATCGGAACTTCTATATAACATACATTTTTACTTTCTCAAAGCAGTAACTCGATGGTGATAGTGTGCTCCAAATGTATGATGCTGTTGCGTAGTGTTCACACCCTAATGATACAACAAGAAGATCTTGACTGTGATTGAGTGGATATACATTCTTGAAATCCTTGCTATCTTAAAAAGTTTAGAGAGAGGGACAAGTAGTAAAATCCTGAATATATCTCACCCTTGAAATGTTTTCTAATGAAAAGTAATCTTAAAAAGTCTGTTTAAGTCTACACAACATCTCAAAGTCAGCTTCGATTAACTGAATTTAATTCCAGATGAAAGAATATGAAAAGTTATGCTTATAATATATGAAATTTTGATTGAGAAAATTACGGCGTAATTCGAACTGCAATTGTTCAAGTCATACTGCGTGACCAGGCGAACATCCAGAGCATAAAATTGCCAGGCATGCTTAGCAATACAGGTAATGAGTAGTTAATGCATATTGGAAGTTGTGATTCTATCTCGTAGTACACTTGTGATGATTAAAAAATCAATTGAATATATTCTACCTAAACGTTTGCAAGATCATGTTGAAGATAATTTTATATACGACAAAGCATCAAACCGCTAATTACACCGGATCATTTTAAATTTTATATTAGAAAGCCAAGAACCAATAGGTAAGAACAACATATCATTTAAAAGTAATTTTATTAGAGATTTTGAAGTCATATTGTAGTAGAACTAACCCAGTAGATTGTTTGATGTTACATTGTGATCATAAAGATGTTCCTAATTATTCCATAAGGAAAAGCCTACATTACATCTTCAACAATTGCAAGCTCGTAAATGTTTGAAATCTAATCATAAAATTGCAAACTTGAACTGTTTATTGAAGTGGAATGTTGGCTGTTGTATATGATCAAGCTTGGAAAGCTCACTTCAAACAGCCACTTTGCAAAAGCATCACGTGTTCTAAATCTGCTTAAACGGGCATTTGGGAAATTTTGGGAACGGATCATGCATACCTAATCTAGGCTTTTCATGCAATGTGCTCTGCAGTCCTTGTTTCATTGAATCAAGAGAGATGCGAAAGTTATGAAGCGAATTTATCATTGCTCGGCGAAACGATTTTCCGGCATCCAAAACGCCTTATGAAGTAACGTTAGCATTCCAAAATTATATCTAGTTCCCTTATAGACAAGTCAGAGGATACCATATACTACTTTACAAAATATTACACACGAGAAGCCATCCGTGAAAGTTCACTTAAAACCATTACAACCGCTAAATTATCGGACTCAGGATTATGATCTTATTGTGTCCTGTTTCCGTCTGAAACTTGGTGGTAATTTTTATTTTGTTCGTGCTGGTTTACATGGAACAGTTTACCGTTAAACATAAATTCAAAATTATATACACACTACTCACATACTATGATCGGTTTCGTAATGTTTGCTCTCGTCAACTAGAAGCAATATGATCAGGTTCAGCATGACATGAAGTAGAGGAGAAACGGCAAATATGGTATGAACTTGTAACCCACTGTTGTATATGGTTTTCAAAACGAACAAGTTCAATTCCATTTTTCCACACAAATATAGATAGTGCAAAACCAACGACCTTGAACAAAATTTCTCATTTGCACGCATTTCCATCACACGCACCTCATAACCGCTTTCGTGTTGCGAGCACTCATTATGAAGGCTAACCTAGAACGCCTGAATTCAAGAATTAATTATACGTTTTGATCAAAATACTTGAAAAATGTACATAACAAATATTGCAAAAATAACAGCAAAAATCATCTTGCCTTTTGCTACACAGTTTTTTTAAAAATTCAATCAAGCGTTTTAATTTAGTATAGGTGCATTTTTGCCGCAAACGATTTGCGATGTTGAACTGAACCTGTGGGTAGAGAATTTTACTCAATACTCTCCACCCACGACCGTCTGTCTGGTTAATCAGATCGAAAGCAATCAGGAGAATTTTCGCCTGAATTGTTCAGCATGACCGTCAACGTTGGCGCGTGATTCGCATTCTTCAAGAAACAAGTCGTTTCGAAAATCGTAAAATCGTAAAATTGACAAAATGACATTTTTTATGTCAGAACCTGCCGAACTAAATCCATATTTATTGATCAAAGTAACTGCAAGAATGGTATAATAAACATTCATGCTACTAAAATGATAATGTTCTGAAATCGCATACCCAATAAGCGCATATAACGCACACCAATTTCGATGAAAGCGAACTAAATATTATAGAGGTATCTGCTAAAATGTGAGCAGATGGATAATGCCGAAAGATGACCGTTGAAACTGGTTCAACGGCGAGAAGGCATATAAATGTATGATATTTTAGTGAGTTCCATGTAGGATGTATTTGTGTACACAACTTCATGTATGTTTACATTTATTTGGCTACTATTATGATCGAATTAATTTTGACCCTGGAAATCATACATGATTAGAAATATAAGCGTGAAACAAATCAAACTCAGTGCATGAAATATTTTGTTGTTAGCAGTACAACCCCAAATTAGAGTTCGTGATTCGTAATATATGTATCTTTTTAACGATTCTGAATTCTTCAAAAATGCTTATCCATGTGACGCAAATGATAAATCCCATCAAATTGAAGTTGGCGATGAATCGGTTAGAACAAAATTTGGACTGTCTCGCACAAAACAAAAACGGCAAGATAAAAACCATGATATATCTTTAGCAAATCAACAGTTGCAGTGTTTATGAACACCTCTGCGTATCCGAAGAATGTATTTCAGTCCGTGGCGAAATCACTATTGTACAAGGCGGAACACATCTGCAGCGATAATTACGATAAAAACGAGCCTCATGAAATGACAATCGGTGACTTGCAGATCATGGTTATCCCAAAAGTTTAATTAAATGTCAATAGAAGCGAGTGAAACAACCGCATCCAAATTGGAAAAAGTTTGGTGAGCTTTGGTCTTTCAACCATACGTAAAGAACGTCACCGAATGAATAAGTAGAATCTCGAACAACGCAGCCATTAGAGTGATGCACAAAAGAGGTAAAACGCTTGGCGTCTTATCAATGCACCTCTAAGATAATATAACTTTAGGTTTTGCGACGAAATGTATATACAAAATAAAATGTAATGGATGTTCGGGTGTTAACATTGGACAAATGCTAAGAGAACTTCTCACTAGGATCCATGAACATAGAAAGCGAATTGAAGAAAAAAACCCAGAATTCTAGGGAATATCAATCTCTTATACGGGATTCTGCCATAGCTCAACATGTGATAGACACAGGTGACAGTGTGGATCTTGACGGGTGTGAAACGGTATTAGATTGACTTCATGCCGAGGCGGTTGAAACAGCGAAGGCTCTTGTAAATGCAGTCAACAAGGTAGGTGGGGCGTATATCTCCACAATTTGGCGTCCGGTTTTGCAGCGGGAGAGGATTCATGTGCATAACGCCTAATGCAAACTCTCTGCTAACGCAAGCAGAATTATCGGTCAGTGAACATTGGTCACACATCCAAAAATAAAGTACCGTAAATACCCGCGTATAGGACGATACCATGTATAGGACGCAGTGGATATTTGACCCTAAAATCGATGAAAAAGCTGTGTACCTATGTATAGGACGCATCCTAATTTTAGTCCTTAATTTCAATTAACTTTTATAGAAACGGTGAACTTAAGTCAATCATAGTGAACTCCATGCAATCGCTATGATCGTCGTGTGTGCTGATTGCTGACTCATTCATCCTGTCAGTCAGCAGATGTCTGTCTAGCCTATGTAGACTATCGTGGAAAGCGCACTTCTCATTCTTGGGCGTCATGCCGAATGATTGGATGACATTTTTTAAGGAAAAGTTTCTGCTCCAACGAGAGTAAAATACTACTCCATGATTGGTTGATATTACACTTTCATGATATTACACATCGGCAGTATAAATATTCTACCTATTACCGGTGTTTTTAAAGATACAGTTCAGTATTACCCTTCAACATGACGAAGACAAAACGACAGAGCTATACTTCAAACTTCAAAATGGAAGTGATCAAGTACGCGAAAGAACACGGGAACCGGGCAGCTGAGCGGCAATTTGGTCCGACTGAATGCGTGATCAGAAAATGGAGAAAAGCCGAAAGTACCATTAAAGAAATGCGAAAGGTGAAGAGGGCGAACAGAGGCTCGAAGGCACACCACCCTAACCTGAAAAAGGCGCTCATTAAATGGATTCAAGATACTCGTCGAGACTGTCTGGGGGTCAGCACCACTACCGTTCGTTTACAGGCACTAAGATTAGCAAAAGAGCAAAGCATTGCAGATTTTGAGGCGTCGATGAACTGGTGCAGGAGATTTTTTGTAAGAAATAACCTATCAATAAGACGAAGAACTAAATTTGTGATATTATGATAAATGCATAATTTTTATAATAAAAGTATCCATGGATAAGACGCACCTGGGTTTTTAGGGCAACTTATGATGAAAAAAGTGCGTCCTATACGCGGGTATTTACGGTAATTAAATATTTATACAGCATGTAGCATACAAGGATTAACGTACATGGCCTCTAATGTGCAAACGGATTACGCATGTAGTCGATTAGCAGACATTGTTAGCACCTGCACACGAAAATAAACAATAAGTGGTTCAACATACGAAGGGGTGTGTGGATAAAAATGACTAGATCTCGCCTGTTTACATTAAGGGTCTTAGGATTGGTCAGGCGAATGCAATTTAAACCTGAAACCTGTTCTTACTAACGAATCTTCTGTGTCAGAAGCGAATCGTAAGAAATAAATATGCTCTAACCAATTCACCGCGAACGACATTTTCATGAATATGGATTCCCGATCGGTCTCGAATATATTCAACTATCTTGATGAATCGCATTTCGGAAAACATTTAAATGGTGTATACTTGAATATCAATGAAAATGTCACTGAAGCATTTTTCCGTCAAAGATTCGCCTAGTTTTTGCAGAGTATATTCTCATAAGACGGTTGCACAATGGCAATCTTCTAGTAGTGAGGCGTCTTTATATCGATCGTAAGCTTTAAACATATGTAGGTAATAGGTATGCACGTAAAACCCTAAGTCTTATGCTTGCGTCCAATCGGTTGAAGTCGAGAGTAAGTTAGACAAGAATGAGTATGTTTTTTCTAAATCATTGTTGTGCCTGATAAAGAATTTCATGAATCTTGAGGTGCCTAATAAGACTTTACCAAACTGAAATTTCCAACGACATACAAGACATACGGATCATGATCATACTCACCGACACAATATGAGTGCAGAAAGAGCCTGAAACCGCCGACGGTAACAATGATGAGCCACTTATATCAGGGTCCGAGAACAACAGCATAAGAATGATATGTGTGATAACCTGTTCGAACACTGGATCAGATTTAGAAACTCACCGATTATTGAATGACATGCAATTTTTCCGTCAAAGCAGATCGATCTTGCAACTGTTGCAAAGACAATCGAGATTTCAGTTGTAGTTAGTTGATTTGACTATAAGTGGCCTGTCTCTGTATGATGAATGTCACATCGTCCTTTATTAGTTGCTGAGCCTCCCGGTATGTTTGAACTACGCACGTTGCTGCGTGTGTGAAAAAAAAAGGTTTTCAATATAACTCTGCTTGTTGTATTCATCGTATTGCAATTTTGTACATGCAAATGCTTAAAACATAGGATCTTGAAAACTATATACATTTGATTTCAACAATCGAGGATTGTTCTCTCTCGCTGTGACTGTGCTGATTATGCGAGAATTTGTTTGTAACTCTCTGGATTGATTGCTCTGAATTTGTTAACTGTGAGAATAATTAAAGCTCATGCAAACAAATCCAACATGTTTATTCATTACCCGAACTTATATTAGCTCTGAACATTATCTCAACGGATTCAGTCAACATATTAGTTGATTATTGTTCGGTTCTCAACTCTTCGATATCTTGGTGAACTAATAACCGAATTTTCCGTAGCAATCATTTTTTTCAAATAACATTGTCCATCGATAAGTTTTTATAGACTTCTATTTAACTCGCTGATACTGTAGCTTGAGCAGTTTTGGTGATCAGCATATCAGATAAAGCATTTTGAAAAGACCCTCCAAGCTGACGTATTCGAATTTCTTTGTTAAATCAATACGAACAGCGTATAATGGCAGACGCTCTTCCCGACACTTTCCCCGAAGTTGTTTCAGAGACAAGATCATGTAAACGGTTGATCTTCCCCTGCGGATGCCACTTTGAGATTCGGAGTAAATTCTATCAGCTAAAGCTTGTACCCAGACCTCTAATACTTCAGCAAACAATTTGCCCACAACATTCAAAAAGGGAATTTATCTGTAATTGTTTCAGTCGCCTCTATCATCTTTATTCTTAAATAAAATGATGAACTTCATGTCTCGCATCTCTTTTAGGACACACTTCTCTTGCCAGCACTGAAGAAACAAATGTTGAAGAGGCTGTAATAATGCTTTTCTACAGCATTTGATGAAATTAGGTGGAATTCCGTCGTCATCAGGAGCCTTCCTATTCGCTAAGCGGTCGATTGCCCTATTGAGCTCATTAAGAGTGGGGGTATCTAGATATTCTATGGTCGGCAACCGCTCGACATTTTCAAGTACATGCGGTAAAACCATACTATCCCTAGAGTAGAAAGAGGAGAAGTGCTCTACGCATCTTTCCATCTGCTGAGTTTTGTCCACAATCTCGTCACCAGATACAGACTTGATTGGGGGCGTTTTAGGTTTGTTCGGACAAATGGCTTTCTTGACCCCATAATACATACCGTAAAACGTTTTAGTATCCGCATCGTTTTGGATACTGCGGCTATTGTCATTCCAAAACTTATTCGCACATCGTCTTGCAGTATGTTGGACCTTATTTTCAGCTGCTCTTAGAATTCGTATATTTTCATCGGTTGGCATACCGTTGAGCTTCAAGAATGCTGAACGTTTCTCATCCAACAAGGCATTCATCTCAGAAGATTTTGCTTCGAACCAGTCGCTCGTCCGAACGTTCTTCGGACCATATGTGGAAAGTGCAACTCAGCATATGCAGATTTTTATCGATTCACAGTTTTCTGAAGTCGGTTCCAGTGAGGTTGTCTCATTAAACTCGGCTGTGAAGGCTTTTGAAAATCGCGCAGTTAGATTAGGTACGTACATGCGAGTGACGTCTATCCTTGGTTTAGCAGACAATTTGTTGACGTGAAATCTCGACTGGGGAATCTTCAGCTTTGCACTAACCAGCGAATGATCTGTGTCGCAGTCTGCGCTTCGATATGATCTGGTGAGGAGTACGCTTCCTATATTACTGCGCCAAACAAGAATAAGATGAATCTGATACCAATGCTTAGTGCGAGGATGTTTTCACGAGACTTTATGCTGTGGCTTTGTTTGAAAGAATGTGTTACTGACACAAAGACTGAATTATGTGCACAGTACTAAAAGGCGTTGTCCATTTTCATTGATTTTATCTACTTTGAACCTTCTGAGATAGTTTTGCCAAGACCCGTAATCTGCATCAACTCTAGCATTGAAATCACCCAATACCACTACACAGTTTCTTTGTGGCGCGTTTTTGCGGACTGTTTCGAGGTTATGATAAAAAATGTCTTTTTCAGCAGGCGTCGCAGTGAGCGTTGATGCATAAACATTGACCATAGTAATGGTAACAGTAATTCACTTCAGATGTAGAGACCAAATCCGTTCTCTCCCGCTGCTTCTTCGTTCTGCTGCTTTGTTAAGCAGTTGAGGCTCATCAGAGATCCTTCCTTTCCAAAAATGGGTCATCTATTTTAGTTAGCATACCAGTGTTTGACGATCGCTTCCCGTGCACGACAGCCACGTCGACCTTCATCCATTTTAGCTCATTATTAATCACAGCTAAATTTCTTGCGCCTCTAGTATTCGAGACGTCGTTAATAAATCCTGGGAGTATGGACCGGACGTTTCAAGATTCCAGTTTCAGAACTGAACTTTGTTGTTTATTAATCCGTTATGCTGGTGCGGAAAATACAGTCTGCTTGTCGGTAGATCCCTAATTCCCTTGTATCCAATGAGGATAGCAAACCATGGCAAGACGGTACCCTATTGATTAAGGGCTGCTCAGCTTGAGGCAGAAGGTATTTGACCAATGTGACTGGAAAATTTCTCTCACCGTCGGAAGCATCCCCAGGCGATGAGCTTTCCGTCAGTCGAGCCATATCTTTTCAGCGGTATCTGCTGCTTCCCGTTTTATTATCTATAGAACCGGAATAGAGTATCCTATCTGTTGGTGCGTTAAGATGTACGCCAAGGCAATTCAATATGGAGAACTAGCTGTTGCCTATGCTGCAGGTGATCCATATCCACGACACCACAGGAACTAAAGGAACGGATGGGCTGATACGTTTGGACAACGATGCAGTCGCAGGAGTTTGCAGGACGAAGTTGAATACAACTTAGGTCTACCTAACAGGAGTCAGGCTCAGGATTTTTACTCAAGGTTGACTCCTCAAGCCTTTTCCATTCATGGATGCAGCCACAAGGCAGTAGAGGTTTGAAATAAGGGTTTTCCCTCTCCTAGGTGGACCGACTTCATGGACTTACGAGCTTTACCAGCCCGAAGCAAACTGATTTTGAGGCACCAGTCAACCGCCTTCGCCCTTCGCCGGTCAAAAGAAGCAGTTCAGCCGGGTCACACTGGACCACACGTTCAGGAAGGAGCTGGACTTGGTTGTCAGAGGCTATATGAGACGCTCACCATTGGAGCATTTTTGAAATTGGGTGCGTATCCCCCAAACCACTCCAGCCGTGAAAACCTTGATACCAGTACCATCTAGGTGCACATCAATTATAAATTAACTTGGGTTTTCTGATTACCGTGGTCCTCATCTGATCATAGGATGAACACTTTGACCAAGACCACCCACAGTCTCGTTGCCAGATACGAGCAACCAAATAAACACAATACTACCACGCATTCAACTAAGACAGATATCGCTCTCAGTGTAATATGCACAAATGCACGATCCTACATTGTGTAAGATAAATACGATCAATTGCATATATATAAATGCTAAGTGTTTAAATAGCAAATTAGCGAACTATGCGAGCTTTGTGACAGACTTTCACCCGATTTAGTTGCCGTTACCGAGACTTTGTTTTAGCCCTGCACCGCTGATTCTGAGCTCTCGATTCCGATCTTAACACCGCTAAGTCGTGATCGCCTAAGATCCGGCGGTGGAGTTGCAGTCTACTTTCATCATCCGAAAGCTCATTTAAGGATGAACTTATCGCCTGTATAATCTGTATTCGTCCCTATAGAAAATGCAATTTACATCCCAAATCAGGCTAAACGGTAATAAATTCCCGGGGAAAGACGGAAAAACACCGGCTATTCTTAAGTCACGTGAGCTGGAACATTGTGGCTCATTGTGATTTATTTGAACACTCACTAAATACGGAAATCGTACTAGCTGAATGATAAACCGGAGTTAATACACCAATCTATAAAAGTGGCAGTCGTTCGTATCCTGCCAGTTACTACCCGGGGACGCTCCTTCTTCTTGTGTTGGAGCAACCACCATATTTCATCCGATAACGAATAAGATCAGTACAATTGAAATGTTCAAGACGAGCATTGGATTTGCGAGTTCAGTTAAAAGCATTGGCTCGAAATATTATCAATTGTTACATGCTTTTTTCAACCTGCATACATTTAAGATCAAAGGCATCACGATCAGAAACCCTTTTTAAGTGTAATTAATATTATGCAATTTCGTGCTGTTTGCACCCATCAGGTATGGACAGTAGGATCAGGATCCGCATGCGCTTGAAACGGTGGAAGAATGGTAAACAAGCTGCGCTTATATGCCATTGTCGGATAAGGTTGGTACGGCCAACCTGTTTAATCACATGAGCCAACACTCATGTCAATCAATCTAAACTAGATTGATCATATATATAATATTTCATGTCAGATGTGTATAAGCCACCAAGCAAGGATGCGTATTCATTTTGCTGTGGTTAAACCAAAAGTTAAACGTTTGAAAACATTCAGAACATTTTCGAGGGCAACGCATTTCTTTCATTCTAGTTTTGCAAAAACCAAGAATGACATTTGAAAGCATTCGCTAAGAGTATATATTAGATAACGTTTCGCCTATGACTCAGAAGCTTCGTCAGAGTGAGGGTGATAGTCGGAACAGGAAATTTGATTGAACAGCACTCCATAAATCACCTCTAATTAGTATTGCAACTAAAAAGTCTATTGAAATCCTTGTGATCTCAAAGCAACTAAACAAAGACCGCATCTATTGGCCTGCTTAACCCGTATAGCCTGAGCTCGGTCAGGCACAGTTGAAACTGGCCAACGTGATTAATAATTGGTGATATTCAACATATTGTTAAATATAAACATAAAGTAACATAAAATGTAAATTGTGCGTTCCATTGTCGAGACCCATATCGTGGAGATCTCAGCAATGTCTAATTTTTCGATTCCAAACATTTACCATGATTTTTCTACTTAATGACATGTCAAAATCTGCAATATCGCCCGGAATCACTCTCGCTATATTCGTGGCAATGATATACGCTTGAACATTCAGTAATATAAAGATGCTGATTTGCTTTGTTAATAAAATTCTTTCTCATAGATATGTTTATTTCACTTTACAATTTGTAATAACTCATTTTATGAATACTATCAGATGGTTAGAAAAATATGCCATTTCTATCTTCCACGCGACATAGTAAACGAGTAATGGAAATTGATATTACGAAGATTAGAGCGAGAGAAGGTGGTAAATGAATTTAGAGTTCCAAAACGAGCAACATATTTTAATATGATTGTAACGTTTGCGTATGCCAACAAATTTTCGATATCATCATGGAATGTAACGAATTGTGTTTTAGATTATGTCAATGAATCCGAACAATTGGATTATAAAATATGTTTCAAATATAAATATGGTACTTTAATTATTTCACTATAATTGGTAGGTATAGGTTTCGAGAGCTCAAGAATTTAATGCTAGTTTAGGCAAGATAGGCAGATAATTCTTGTTTAGCTTCTTAATGGGTCTTTTGTATTTGCAGGTTGAAGGATGTAAGCATGTTTCACATAACACGAAATTTCGTGTGGTATTCGGTCTCTATGTAATGTAAAGAAATGTTTCATATGAAGATACGACAACTACATACATCTTTTATGTTATCCCAATAACCCTACTGCAACTTCAATCAACACACCGATGAGAACCTTCGACTTAGAGTGTATTTAAGTGCAGCAACACGGAAACCGTTTATTTAGTTATCCTCATTCTACGTTTCTGCAGAATATTTCGAAATCATTTAGAATATCCACAGCTCAATATTAAATTTTATACAAGAATAAATGCAACCGTATTTTTCATGGATCTAGGTAATCTAAACTCTGGTTATCTTCCGTATTTGACCGGTAGACTTGGACATACACTATTAATCTATCAACCAAATATATGCTAATCTGATTATTACTTGTATATGAATAGTTCAGTCAATTTCACTCACATCTAAATGTTTATAACTGCTTTGCATTTTTTTCAATTTTACCTATTTTTGTTTTACTGGATTATTATTGCATTTCAAGCTGATAAGCTTTCCCTTGATATTTATTGGACCGAACGTTCACTGTTTGAAGCCGTGACATATCGTTCCGATTATCCTGTTTAAACTTTCTAGTTTTCGAATCCCGTGGCGAAACGGGATAATTGAGTATCGTACGAATCTCACGTATTCTCTTGACAATATTTTGGTTGGCCTGGATGCGTTACTCCACCATAGGTATGACATATTTTTTATTCCGTACCTGAAATTTTCGACATACGATTCTATTTTCTCATGACTAATTTTATCGGGTACAAATGGTTTCCAAATTTAATTATATATCCACACTGGTTATGTTTAGGTAAATTTACCATTTTCTTGATTAGATTGATTAGATTAAAGCCACCTCATAACGAGTGTTCCTCAACAGGAAACAAATGTCTATTCCGATGTTAAGTTGATATCAAACACACGCATAAAAATTAGGATTAATTTAAAATAAACTTTTCACCCGGGCAAACCCAACTAAAAGGGATTCATCAATTCTGCAACGAACGAGAGCATAGTAATAAATCTGACAAGCATTAATCAGATATCATCCAGACAGGCGTGGCGTTTGATCAAGCATGAAGATTAGAGGAAATGATTTCCGCCCAGAAATTGATACCGATTGTGTCTGCCTCCGTTTGTTTGGCAGGAAAACGGGAACAGGGAAACGATAATCAACTTACCGGTTTGGAAGTATGTGCTTGCACGACTATGTGGAGCAACAACTATCAGGCTGGAATGAGTTTACCTTTTGCTAAATAAAAATCAATACCCAATGGTTGAAATCAAACAAATTACAATTTTCCCTTATTATGATTCTTTACTTTATATTATGAAGATTTAGAGAATACAAGATGGACGTACCAACAACGGGTTTGAAATACTTTTTGTGATATCATAACTATATTTTAATATTTGCGAGCGTTTTGTTTGAGACAAGTAAGATTTTGTTTTAAAACTAATGTAGAGTACTTGATAGAATACATGATCCCAGCTTGATCACCATGGCTATGTGAAGACATTAAATTGTTGGCGAGAATTTACTGCCGAGAGACTCAGCTAGTTGATGGGATGCAGCACACCTTATATAAAAAAAGAATGGTCTAGGATTGACTGATTTCATACAAAGGCGAGTGAGGAGCGACATGACTCTAACCTGTAAAATAATGCGGATTGAAAAAAAATTGATAGAGATCCGTTCCCATAAGAAGAGACATGGTTATTCAAGTTGTCTCGATATCCCGCACACAAGGCTCGATTGTAGCCCTCATTTCTTCTATGTGTGTATTTGCTTTCTGTGGTATTCACTATCGCCAAATATTGCGAACGCGACAGCGTTCAGTGTTTTCTATTCAAAACTGGATGCTTATATCAAAGTGCACTCCACCATCAGCCCGAGATCAACCCACACAAACCAAACACCTCTAGGGAATTTGATTGAATTCACAGTCATGTTTATAGCTGTCATCAATTGGTACATGTAAAGCAATTGCTTTTTCACCAGCAAATCTTGTTTCTACCACTAAGAGCATGTTCCAAAAAATGCTTCGAGCAATACATGTAAAACGAATTAAAATAAAATTTATATGCGAATCAATGTATAAATAAACTCTAAATGAAACCGGTGATGAGGTGAATAAATTTTAATTATATTATTGGGGAAGAGAATAAAATCTATTGATGATAGTTTTCTTTGGAAAATGGCATATTGTATATGGTCTATGTTAAGTAGTTTAAATAACTTTAAGGTGAATAGAGCCGAAAGATTTTCCTAATTTGGTAATTTAAAATTAATGAAGATAAATGATTGATTGATCCGTTTCGAACCCGAAAACACTTTGCACGAAAATGCGAATTTCATTTTCTTTTTGCGAAAAAATATCAAGCCATCTGGTTAAATGACCACAAATTAAATTGTTGGCATTTGGAGTGTATAACTCTGTCAACGAATTCGAAATTTATCCACAGTATTTTTGAGATAAACAAAACCTGTATGCAAATTAAATACATGAGTCTTTTGTACTGTCAGAGATGGAAAATATCCGTTTTTCGAAGAATCTATACAATAGATCAAGACAAACGAAACATTTATCGCATATCTTGAATCTTCTAGTGTCACAGATTTCAGGTTTCAGGGAAATAATAGAGGGTTGAACTTTTTAATATGGTGCTCGCATACCCATCTATCACACACCACTCTCGGTTTCTGAACTTGAAACAGTGATGAGGTGGTAAACAAAGTTATATTTGTGTACCACTGTTGTTTTATTTTATTATCTACCGATCGTGTTTGTATAGCATTGATAAGAGATCAGTTAAATCAACAGTCGCTGTTGGCTTCCCTCGGTCGCTGTTAAACATGAACTGATACAACAATGACATGATACTTTCAAGCTGTACAGCATTTCGAATGAGTAAACTGTCCGGCTCGGGAAGAAACATCTCTCCAGCCCATCTCACAGCAGTACTAGCCGATTGGTGGAAGTTCACGATCACGGCGCGTTCTACCGTTAGCATCAGAGATTAGTATTTGCTCTTCCTTAGCTTGCAGATGTCAGTTCACAAAGTGGCTCCAAACGGAGCGTTCAGTTGAAAGATATTCCCAACTCGTAGGGTCATTTACTACAACTTTCATATCTCCTTTAGAAACGTCATTTTTACAGCAACTGCGGTCGACTTCCCGATTTCAACTCACTATAGAGTAAATCATTAAGGAACACGAGGATTTTCCAATCTATTCAATTGGCCCAGCCAACATAACCGGTGATGTCGTATTATGGTAAATAGGCATCCCAGCATTCGTTACTTTATAAATCAATGTTATTGTGAACATACAACGGATGCTTTATAAACGCAACACATTCAGCTTTCGTTTATTTCTTTTGCGGATGGTTCAATTTTCACTGCCGTACAGTAGAGCATTTACTGCGCACGAGCTGTATGCCACAATCTTTGTCTTAACGCTTAACTTACGGTTTACTCAGACATGAGAGTTTATTTGCCACAAAAATGGCAGCTGATCCGGCAATCCGCGTATGTACCGGTGGAGGCTGACAGAGGTCAACAGTAAGTCCCTTGACATAGGATTTTGGTCATGCTGCTGCTGCTGATTTTCCACCCAAATTCTTTGCATGCAGACGAAAAGCAGTCACTAAGCGGCTGAAGCTTTTCTTTGGAGTGAGCAATAATGGTTGCATCCTCGGCAAACAACAATTTACGGATTAGGGCAACCTATAACTTGACTTGTGCTCGCAACCGTTTAGGGTTGAAACGCTTGCACTCACATAAGTAACAACTTTCTGTTCACAGCTTCATTGCCAGCTAAAATTGATTGACGACGTGCTCTTTCACTGTGATTCTTTATGTAACTAACATTCGTGGTGTGTAGATGCATCTGATTCAGATTTCGAAACAATTGCAAACAAAGATGTTTCCTTTAATAAAATGTGGTTTCGAATTTCAAACAAAATTGATTTTATCATTATTTTTGTGTACAAGTAATCAGACCAATTATCACCACATACGACAAACAATCAACAAACGTCTTGAACAATTTGTCCCGAATTTGTGGAGAAAACAAAGCCTTGTTAATTTGTGTCAATTAAATTAACAATTGTAAAAAGTGGAAGAAAACAGGTGCAAAGGTTTTCATCACAAACCCTCAACGCTCCCACTTTAAAGGTCTACCTTTGTATTTCCAATATCGACGCAGCTGTTAAAGTATCATGAAAATGGTCACTGTGATTTTTCGAGGTTTTGAATTCAGCAAACATGTCGGGTGGGTTTAATTCAAAAATCAGATACGTTAATTGAAGAAAACTTTTTTTTAAATTCAAGAAAACGTGGTGCAATTCAATATGCAATAATTGAATGTATATGCAACGAAATTTGTCCACATTTTATATAGTTCGAAATTTAGCATAGGCCAATAATTCGAAACTCACCAGGAATTATGAATTTGGATTATTGTGTTTGAGCTTTTGATTTGAAACTAAACACTGAGACATAAAACCGCTTGTCGAAGGTTAAACATAATAATCCTGAATGTTACAAAGAATCGGTGGTATCCAACCTGCAGGACTCCAAGTTAAAATCAAATTTCTATAATTATTTTATAACAATTTGAGATACACACACTTTGTTTGTTATGGAGCAAAATTTCTATTGTTTTTCTTGATTTGGTTTAGCTTTAAATAAAAAATTCAGATTCAAAGTAAACTACTTTAGAAATCTCCAATGCGCTCTGCGGATTTATAGCTTCATTCAACCATTTCACGTTTGAAAATAACATCGGCTGATATTAATGAAGAAATTGGCGTGTTATTATGCTTTACATATATCGCTGTTTTATTTCAAATCGTTTTTATGCTTACGCCAACACACCAAAGAAAATGTGCTTATTCAGATGATCGTTCTAATTGTGGTTTACTGTCAACTTCGGGCTTATTTTTCTATCGACCGATATTTTCGCGCAAATAATAATGTTACTCGAACATAGCTCCGGAACGTTTGAGAAATTGTCATATCTCGTTCCGCACCAGCGGAGAATTCGGATGTGCTCACACGTGGGTCCCCATTATTGTGGAGTAAACTTTTTTTACCATCTCCGGTTTGAAACAATATAAGTCGCGCGCAAAGAACTAGTAACCAAAAATTGTTTCAAGATTCAATCGAGTTTTGAAAGTACAAGTACTGTGGCCACAACAATTAATGATTGTTAATTTTTCAGTGTAATTTCCACAGTACAATTATGAATGGAGTTTGATTTAGATTTTCGAAATTTTTAATCTTGTATAGAAGGCTACAATATATTTACTGAATTTTGAAATGGTTTCAATTGCGTGAATTATTATTCTAGTTTAATATATTGTTATTACATCTATATGCTGTAATAATGCGAGTGAAAGTTGTCACAAAAATAATGTTATATCAATTTCATCCAGCTGTTTTTTTTACGTCTAACACGGTATATAAATCATAATGAATACGTGTTGAATATATTTCGATCAAAAATTTGTAATGCAAAATCAGAATTCTCAGTAAGCTCTAGATCCGTACACAAGTATAATGTGTCCATCTAATTACCATACTGAATCAATATAATTTCTATAAAGTGCTGCGTGATCTGCGAAATGCAACGTTGGCTATTTTTACATATTGTACTTTTGCAGGCATTAATTATAAAAACTGATAAAATATTTCAGTTGGATTACCATTTTCATGTTTTCACCAAACCCCTGCTAATTTTTGTATTGTAAAATGTGGTCACAGAGGCACAAACCTAATAAATTGGTTAGCCATCAATCATATCAGCTGAATTATGTTGTGAAATTTTCACCTCATTTGCACTAAAATATCGACGTTTTTCCATCCAAAATATCAGGATTCCATGAGGATAATATCGATCGTGAAAACAATGCGAATCAGTTTAACTAGGGAACTTAGAATGCAATTCTTTTCCGGGTTTAATGTTTAACACACACACACTTAATATATTTCTACGAAATCTGAAGTCATAATTGCTAATGATCCTATTCAAACAGGCATTCACAACGTTTTGCCATCCATACATTGAGATTTTCGGAACTAATCGGCTCGCGAGAATTGACTTAAGGCTTGAAATGAAATATTCGAACATTCAAAATGATGTTTTAAGTCAGTTTTGTAGTAAAAACAACAACAAAAACAACCCATATTTTTCACACATTTTCATCTCATATATCTCAAGACACTTGAGAGCAGTTTGCACTCATCAAAACGTTGCACTGTAACTGAGATATACGAGTCATGAATAAATGAAGAAAATAATATTGAAATTTGAAGTTTAGAGCCAGCGTTTTATGTGGCTGACGTAACTAAACAATTCTTCACGGGCAAAATATTTATAGAAGGAGTTAAATCAATGGATATAAATAAATGATTCTTGTTGTAACAGGTGGGGACGGATGTAATTATGCCAGTTTATTCGTGATCAAGTCATTAGCTACATTATTCGTACTTCCATATAATTCTCTGTTTTTCTGTAAATCTATAATTTTTAGACCATTTATTTTGAATTGAATTGAATTAAGTATGTCATTCCTCCGCATTTCACAGCCATCTGACCATTGTGTCACGATTCATCTCTGAAGTAAACCTGTCCGAGGCTGTTTGTGTTCACCTACGAGCGCACAACGTAATCAAAAGTCAATTGGTCAAAATCGTTTAGTATCCACAAGACCAATAACAAAGCATACACCTATTTTATATAGGTGAATTAAGTCATCAAATCCCTGACCAGTCATTGTCCTAGTTGTCAATTCTATCTGAATTGTCAGTCGATCTTCTGCAAACCGTTTAAACCCTCATCACACATGCTCGTTTGATCTATCTTTACGAATCGCATATTACAGCTGAGATTTCCAATATTTTGATGCTTACAAACATTTTGTCTGTTTAACCATTCTAATGCAATCCTTTCGAAACCGTCATCATTACGGGTTCGTGATTATCGTCGTCGGACTTCTCAGCGCTTTGTGTTCTTATGTTGTGTTTGAGTGTAAAGTTCTGCACCTCATTCGGAAGCTCATGACTAGCACTCACCGCTAGTGCACTTTGCACCTTCACATGTAAGCCTCCCACACACATTCAATTAACTGAGCTGATATTTAAACTTATAGATGCGAAGCAAAATGACATGTTTATTTGGGATTTTGTATGAATGATTTTCTCAGGCTGGTCCAAAATATATAGATATTCATGTTAGACAGCATTTGCAATAGAGAGTGCTTTTAAATCGCCATAAAACGTTGAATTTTCATATAAAGTTTTCACTTTTTGACATGACGTCTATTAAACACCAACTGGACTATAATCTCTATGAATATATTTAGGGACGTAGCCAATTTTTCCTGTATTTATCGATTTCTTCTGATGCAAAAATCTATGCTTATGCTATCTGAAATGTGAATTAGTTGGAGCTGGACCTCATAAAATCTGAAGCATGAAGAGCTTGGAAAAATTAATCTGATTTAATTGCCATACATTATTCGGAGTTCCGCTTTCCGTTTCATTTGCTCATTCAGCTACTGTTTTATTGTCCAAAATACATAAAAAAGAAGAAGAGGAAAATACGTTTCGGTGTACTTTCGGACTCTTAAAGGGAATAAAAATGCACGAAAACCCCAGATACTCATAAATGTATACCAAAAACAAACGCTTTTATTGTAAAATTTCTCATATTATGCAACGAATTTCACTCCATAAATTTTGTTCAAAATAATATCGCAAGTACTGATTCTAGCACTACAGAAATTAATGAAAATTATTATTAACAAAAAAGCTAATTATCATGCATTTCCATCACACACACATCACGACGGATTTCGTGCTGTTTGCACTCATCAAGTAGGGACAGCAGGATCAGTTACGCATGCGCTTGAAACAGTAGAAGAATGGTAAACAAGTTGCACTTGTATGCCACTGTTGGATAAGGTTGGAACGACCAGCCTGTTCAGTAACATGAGCCGGCACTAATGTATACAGAGTTTGAACTAATCATCATGAACGAAAACGCCCATTTGCCTGAATTTCCGTCACACATACACCACTAAAATTATTATTCATTTATAATTACAGCAGTATGTGAAGCGCTGAGAAACGTATTTGCAAACAGCACATATATAATGTGTGATATTTTCGTCCCGAGTATTTTCAATATTTGCGGGAAGTCTATCGACAAATGCGAAATTCTCATTGGTTGAAATCCCGTTTTTTAGTACCACCGATTGGTCAATTCTGAAGTTAAATGAGATCGAAATTCCGGACTCAGGTTTAACAGTACCTATTCATTCTATCGATAAACGAAACATTTTACGTTGGCATAACGACGAAGTTCAAAGCCAGGACTAGATGAGCATCAATAAATGGTTTATATACATCTATTGATACTTATAATATTCGAATGAATATTTTCACGGTTGGGACGGTATATTCTGGATGATACTCTGAAGTCTCTTCAGTTTACAAGTCATACATCGAATTACAAAGCATCTTGGAGTTTTCAAAAGCTGGAGTTCGATTAGCCCAGTGGGAGCAACCTAGTGTACTAGGAAACGAACAGCAGATATCTGATATTCGTCTTCCGTCTGAAAAACAGCAAGCCAATGAAGATCGCATAAAACATACCAAAGATGAAGTCAATTCGTTTGGACTCATTCAAAAAATACCCGACCCAAACGGTTCATCCAGCGATCCTCCATCTTGTAATCGCCTAACAGGATGTTTTGCCAGTTTGGAAACACACCCACATCGTCGAAGATCGAGCGGAAAAAATGCCGCTGGAAACGGGACAAAAATTTCTTCAACAACATTGCATTCCCCAACACGATCTGTTTCTACATCTTCAAATGTAATTCAAAATCATGTCAACTCATACGATTTAAACAACACACTTCGAATACCAGTTTTGGGCAATGAAAATTGCGGAAAATCCACATTAATCAGACAATTTTTGCAAGGAACTTATTTTTCATCTATTCAACGTTGTTCATCAAATGTGCCAACCTATTACGACTGTGTGATCACGTTCAACGAACGGTTTTTCAATCTCCGTTTTGTTGACTGTCCCCCAATTGAGGGTAAATATCCTACAAATGCAGCCGAAGAATGGGCAACCTATCGTGGTTGGGGTTTGCGCAATGCATCTGCATTTATTTTAGTATTTGATATCACGTCAGATGTTTCATTCATGTCGGTCCGTCGCGTTAGAGATCAAATTATTTCAGAATGGCCAGATATTCCTATTTTGTTAGTAGCCAACAAAATTGATTTGCTGAATCCGACCAGCCTCAATTGCCCTCAAACTTCACTTGTAAATACACCCAACTCTGGACTACTAAACCTGTCAGGAACAGAGACGTTGTCCAGAGCGAATGTCAGACGTGAGCTAGCTAACTTGGTCAAAAAACAATGGAAAGGAACCATCATGGTCGAGTGTTCGGCAAAGTATAATTGGCATGTTTTAATTGTTTTCAAAGAGTTGTTGAGGCTTTTGGAATCACGCGATCAAACCCATCGGCCAACAGCGGCCAGGGCTATGCAAAATGTACTTCGCAAAAATCCATGCTCAATATCATGATGGAAGAGCAGAGAAATTGCTTTCATTTACATCGCAACACAGGAAGTACTATTTTCACGGTTCATTGTTCTACTATTCACTTAGATTATTTTTACAGCAGACCGAAGTTAACGAAGAATAAACATAATATATACGATTGTACCGCTTTGGGCCGTTTTGCGTAGGTTATTTTCTATATGAATGTCAGTTGTTCTATATTATTTTGTTATATAAACAGAAAACTTTAACTTGTACATTTTTTCAAATGAAATATTGGTTTTAACATTGGACATTCTTTAGCCATAGAAAATCGCGATATATCTCAAAAATCCGCGGAGAACCACCGCAAATAACTGTCAAGGTACGCGACTCTTAGTGACACCAACATAATTAATAATTTCCAGCCAATATTTTATTCTTAAATGTGGATTCAAATACAATTCTCTAATAACCTGATTAAATTGCGATTTTATTTCATTTAGTACGAACATCACTCCGATTTATCACAAAATTATTCAAGTCGGCTTTGTTGCACATAAATAAGCACATGCATCTTAGCCATGAAAAAAGTTTTCCGTCATTCATCTTTTGAGGTCAATGGAAACCAAAATAAGCCTGTTGGTAGGGATGCGTTTATGAACCCTTCATTAGGCTTGTTATAGCTCAATATATTTAGACATAATTCTCTGGCGATCGTGATTAACTCAGTTGCATAACTGGAGTAATTTTACACGTTTATTTTTAATTAAATAAAAATATCAGTCACGTATTGAAGTACAGCTGCCAAGATTATGAAAGCGTGAGTTCGAACGAATTGAGCAGCAGGATTTTGCGCCAAGGTATTCATAGAAATCGCCTTGGTACTGTATTATTAACGTTAATGTGTAACAGCACAGTAATTTACAAGTTTTTTAGCAGTCCTCTGACAAAAAACTTGTTTTCACTTTTTATTACTTGGCACACTGTTTCACCAACCATGATTTTAAAATTTAATGAGGGGAAACAATATTATTTGAAATAAAATATCTCAGAACTAATAACACAATTGTACGTCTAAAACTGTGGAATACTTTTGCTATTTATAACGTGTTAATATAAATCTTTTTGCCCATTCATGTACTTGGGTTAGTAACCGGACGTCATGAATACAATATTGATGACAACATCGCATTCCCGCATTCTGTGATATTAGTTGAAAGTGAATGTTGAGTTGGTAATAATAGATTCGGTAATCAATATATTGTGGTGCTCATATCCCCATCCCTTACACACCACTATTGGTTTCTCGCTATTTACCATAATCAGGTGGAGACAGTTAGATCAGGTTCAGTGAGCCTTGATACAGTGGTAAATTGGTAAGCAATATTATACTTGCATGTCGCTGTTGTATAGGGTTCTTACAAAGTATAACGGTGTTCAAACATAGAATCACATAGTGATTCAACGCCAAGCGCTCGAGGCGTTTATCTCGCATCAAATTACATAAAAATCTAAACATTCAAAATGCCATAAATTTGCTTTAAATAAACTCGCATAGCAATGGTGTAATTTCATGTAATCGTCTCCAACCAAAGGTCTTTAAACCTTTCCCAAATTGTGAATAGGTATCGAATGGTTTGACAAATTTTCATATATTTGGACACGTAATATCGCTTCTTGTTGAGCGAGCTAATTTGTTTACCATAGCAAGGTGACAATAAGTTCATCAGCATATGTGGTTGAACGATTGTTAAAAATGAACTCGAAGTTTTTATTATCAAATATGAAGAGATTGGCTCTTGCAAAATTGTTGCGACAACAGCTATTATGGTATAACTACCCACGAAAATCTTTTCACCACTGTTCATAATCTGATTGATCACAACAGAATTGTGAACAAGAGGGATAACTAGATGATTTCACCAACGTACATTGCACGACTTTTGTCTTTGTTCGTTGCTCACAGAACGTTTTAGCCATCGCTCTAACCATCAATTTCGCATCTCGTTTCAAGTAATCATGGTTCTCTCCCAAAAATCATGGTTTTCTGTGAGTACTTTAAGCGAATGCAACTAACTTAGATGTTTCTTTATCACTGCAAGATTAACGTGTTCCAACTGCACAAATCCAACATAAGGAAGCAAGTTAATTTCATCTAACAGCTCGAAAATGCATGCAAGAATCATATTTTTATATTTGACCATGATTAATTATTTTTTTAGGTCTTCACCAACGCTGATTTTTATTCAATTTGCGTGTTAAGTGAAGTTGAGGGTTTAACATTGGTTTGCATTGCACTTTTATTATCAGCTGATTGATAATGCTGAAAAGGCGATAAATTAATTTTCAAATTACAATCTTCAAATACGATAAATGCATATACTCAACTGTTTGCATAAGTTGAGCTGATTTTACCCATTGAAAAAATTAACAACAGAACAATCAGGACATCTACATCTGATTATCAGAATCTGCATAATTGTGGAACAGATAATGAGGCAGACGATTATCACCATTTAAATTTCAGGATTTAATTATCAGTCTGTGATTCACACCGAAAAAATAAAGATAATTGTAAAGGTTGGAGTTAAATTGCCGCTCCTGTCACGCATCTATTTGAAGCTTATATATCAATTTGTATCAAAATTGTTTCCGGATATTTGAATTGTCATTCTGTTGGAAAATTGCATACTTTTTCGGCATTTGTCATTTTGAATAAATCGCCATCAAACTTTTTCAACTAGCTCCAATATCACTCATAAACATCAAACGTTTGCGTGATAATTTTATTTTATTCAATGTTAATTATTCCCTTTGACATTTCAGCTACTGTTCAGTTACTTTCAAAATTAGAAAATAAATGTGGTTGGTTTCTTGCTTGAAATTTAACCTTCTTATTTTTTACAACCATTCACAGCCGATTTTTGACAAATATACTATATACTGGTGTGCATAACTCAATTAGTTATCAAAGCTCACTGAACCAGATCTTACTGTCTCCACCTGACGATGGCAAACAGCCTGAAACCGGTAGTGGTGTGTAAGGGATGGGGATGTGAGCACCACAATACAATTAGTTATCTTTATTTTAAAGAATGTTGATTAACTTCTGTTACCTGTCAAAAATATGCTAGTGCTTGGGATATTTAACGTAAACGATGCATAATACAAGTTCTTTTGAAATTTTGTTGGGTGAATTACGAATTCTCATCCTCGTTTCAATAACTTGAATGAACGTAACGGATGAAATTTTAAAATAGATTTACTTAATCATCCAAAATCGGGCCTCTCTGCTGGGCATTGTACGGAGATTATTCAAGATTGTCGATGTATTTGCGTACATTTTCATCGCAAAATCCACGACCTGTTTCGTGCTACCTGCATTCATCAAGCAGGACAGTACAATCAGAATCGGCATGACTTGAAACATTGGCGATAGGGGAAACAAGTCTTTAAGTTGCTAATCACTGTTGGATAAGTTTGACACATGTGATTAAACAGGTTGGTCATGCCAAACTCAAAAAACGGACTTGGAGTTCAAACACAATTCATATGTAACCGATTAAACTCAGAACACAGAATATGCTAGTGATCTAAACATTTAATCCATTTCAATTTAACGATCAAGTTATTCTAAGAACATTACTATAGATTGATATCGTTTATCGTAATTTATTATACTATCATATTATTACTAAAAAATTTCTGATCGTTAGCTCAATCTTAATTTCCAAATTGCGAAGTTTTATTACGAAGTCTGCTCAAAATTTAGCCTAAAAGCTAGGAGATCATCCATTGAAACAACTTTATTCTTACATCAAATTCTCTCATTGACATGTCGGAGATTTTCCGTCTTGTACTAAGATCGTGTATTCATAATCCTTCCTAAACTCTGCGCTCATTCACCCACTGGTTTCCAATCAATCTCATATTTTATATATTTTAATTGCTTCGATAAATTGTTAGTATCAATGTATTATGCATTGAATGAAAGGTTTGATTTGAGCGCAAATGCTCACGTTAAAAAATTGTTACATTTTAACTCTGAATCAATGAAAAAGTGAAATATTTCACAGTAATGTGTTGGTCACATCCCACTCACTTAATTATAATTCCGATTTTGGGAATGTTTTATTCGCTTGCCCACGAGTTTCCGTGGATTTAGAATAACACGCGATGTAAAATTGACTCGGAATTTAATAATATGTAAAAGGAATTTATTAAGTCTACAGAGAATAAATCGTGGGCGTAAGAAGCAATGAAAATAAAATAATTATAACGTTTTTATTATAAAACTCATACATTCAAATACAATGTTTTTCGAATATAAATCATGATTAAATATTCAATAAAATTAGGTCGAACAATCTCGTTATATTTTTATTAAAGTAATGGCATTTAACCAAACTTTAATCCTAATTATGCATTGCTTCAAAATATTTTTAATTTATGGAAAGGTGAAGTGAATATCCGTTCATAAAATCATTTCAGTTTGTATTGTTGAAGCGGATTAAGCAACTCAGACTTATTTCCCCTGTAGCGGTTGATCCAGCTGAGATCTCACCACTAGCAGCGTAGGCCTTCTGATTGTTGTACCCAACAAATCGGAACACACTTCTCAACGTAACACGGCATACAGATCCAAAACAATCAGACGATAGACTTGTCCCAAAACAGAACACGTTGGCAGCGTGAATAATATATTCAAATTGTGTACATATTTACATGTATCATTATAACAAAACAAATGTCAAATTATGTGGGATTAATATAATAAAATATACAATGATGAAAACACCATAATACTCCCTCCCTAGAGCGTTATAACAGAGTGAAACGCTCGAAACGAAGAGTTATTCCGCGTAGTCTGCAAGATTTGAAGGCCACCTAAGTCTCCGACCTGATCGAGTTTGTTTAACTAAGGAGAAGATGGAAGAGAGAGTTCACAATGCTGGGTCGATTGGGTTGACTGAGGCACACTGGGGATAATAGGAGTGGACGGGGTTAAAGGAAAACTGTAAACATCGAAGGTACCATTTCGGGTGTGAACGTTTGAGGGTGGTGTTTCGTCGCACACTGGTTCGATAAAACCTGCTTTCAAGCGGTCAATAGTAACCGAATCTTAAGCACCATTTCTTTCGATGACGAATTATTTGGCTTAGCGGCTAATGATTTCAAGTGTCCAGTGTATGGAGCTTGTAGGGTTTTGCGCTTGTGATCAGTTCGAATCAAAACAAAAGCCGATGCCTGTAAATCACTCTGGCAAGTAAACGTTACGATTGTATGGACGCGTGGGTGTAGCACGCAACTGACGCATGAATGATCGTAAGCGATTGACATAGATGGGAACAGTGATGTCTACTGCCACGTCAGGGGATGCGATCAATTCACCAGGGAGTGCCGTTAACTAATTCTGCCGCGGAATAATCGAGATCTTCTTTGACAGTAGCACGTATACCAAGAAGGATCAATGACAGGTTCTCTGCCCGATTTTCCGTGTGACATCAGTGCGGGTTTTAGTTGTCGATGGAACCGTTCAACAAGTCCGTTAGTGCAAGGATGGTAAGCTGTTGTTTTATGTGATTAGCACCTAGAAAAATAGTCAACTCACGGGAAAGTTTGAATTAAGACTGGGATCCACGATCCGTAGTAATAGTTGATGGAACACCATAATTGCTTATCCAGTTTTGCAGAAACGTTTTCGCTACGGTTTCTGCTGTAATATCGGCAATAGGAATGGCTATAGGCCAGTGGCTGAAACGGACGACACAAGTAAAAATGTATGTGAAACCATTAGATATAGCCAGAGGACCGACAATGTCGGGATGAACATGCTGAAATCGTTGACTCGGTGGAGGAAAAGGTCCTGGGGCACTGAGCGTATGACGTTGCACTTTACTGCGTTGACACTGGATACAAGCTTTGGTCCAATTTTGAATATCCGCGTGCATTTTTCGCCGAACAAAGCGATCGGTGACTAACTTACGAGATGTACGAATACCGGGGTTGGAAAGCGAATGAAAGTGTTCAAAAATCGACTTCCTTAGTAACTTTGGTGCTAAATTACGAGGATGGTCGGTGGAAAAATTACATAAAAAAGTCAAACTCGAATTGGGGATAGGGACCGTTTGAACTCTAAGGGATGAGGTAGATTAATATTGCTGTGAGTCACTGTCATGTTGCTAAGCTTCTGCTAAATGTTTGAGATCGAATTTCGATCGACTGATTGCGGTGAGTTGCATGCGATAAAATGCATGAGCAACTGTGTTCGATGAAGCAGACAGATAACGTATATCACTCGTAAATTGCGAAATGTAGTCAAGTTGACGTATCTCACGGGGTGAATATCTATCAGCTGTAGCAGACAGGACAAACGTCAGGGGCTTGTGATCAGTCCAAACAGTGAAATTGCGGCCTTCGAGCAAATGGCGAAAATGGCGAACAGCAAAATATATACCTAACAATTCACGTGTCTGGGCGGGTTGGAGACGACGGGAAAAGAAGCAAGCGGTTTGACAACACCATCAATACTTTGCTGGAGGACAGCACCAACTGCTGTTTGTGATGCATCAGTGGCAAGCGAAAGTGAAGCATGAGAATTCCTAGACATGTATGATAATGAAGATGCTTCATTCAATGCGGTCTTCAGTCTTTGAAACGATTCGACAGCATCAGCATTCATTTTAAATTGTTGCTCATTTCCGCGTAACAAATCAGTCATTGACTGATTTATGTTAGCGCAATTGGGAATGAATCTTCGGTAGTAATTGACTAAAACAAGAAATCAACGTAACTGTCGAAGAGAATTGGGGCATGGATAGTCGTTAATGGACGAGAGTTTATCAGGCAAGGGGCGAATGACGTTTTGATCGACATGATGTCCTAAGATTTCAAGAGCAGCGACACCAAACAGGCATTCATCTGCGTTAACTACCACGCCAAACTGGGAAATACGCTGAAACACAGAACGCAGATGTACTGCATGTTCTACTTAAGACGAACTAACAAAGAGGA